>CAIGRT010001695.1:0-12188 GCA_903798405.1 Fraxinus platypoda
ACTGGAGTTCTTGATCAATTCCAAAAGTTAAGTTTGTCTTCAAAAACCCAACACACACACATACCTATTCCAAATTTTGTGTTCTTCCGTTGTTCGGTTGTTCTTCTTTCTTTATTAGTCTTTCTTATAGTTTGGTGGGGATTAAAATCAAATTATTAGTAGATTTTGATAAAGTTGATGGAATGTATGGTTGGAAAGTTAATGATCTCTATGAAATGTGTGATTAAAATTAATTGTCAACTTTGACTTATATTAAAATTTTGATTTTAATCCATACCAAATATGGGCTTAAAATTTTTTTATTTTATTTTGAAGATTTTGATTCTTGAATTCAAAATACCTTTTTTTCGAGGTTCAAAATTTTTACTACTTATTTTTCGTAGAGCATAATCCCACCGTTCACGTCTGGAAATGGGAATTTATTCACGTCTTTAATGAATCAGCTTTGGTTCTTCTGGAATAATTTTGTATTTTATATATATATATGGCTAAAATCATTAATTAGTGTGGTTATTTTAATTATATTTTTGAGAATAGAATTTGGTGGGCCTTTATAATTTAGATTATTTTGTGTGTGTGTGTGTGTGTTTTTATTTTTATTTTTATTTAATGATAAAAACAGAAAAATGAGTTTGCCAGGGATGTTATTGATGACAAAGTCATCATGGACCATATCGCTATCCTCCCAAGTATTCTACTTGCATATTCGATAAGTTGGACGAGACAATGTAAAGAAAAAATAATATAATATGTTATGGTTGAATCCTTTTCGAATAGTGTGTATCAAACATGTTGTATGATTAAAACGGATTATGAATTTGGTTGAATTCAAGAAAATCAAGATCTTAAAACATCAATATATTTGCACATTTCGTGTTGCGCTGTCCTTTTCAAACATGCTTTACATGTAAAAGAATAAATTGATTTGCTTATTTCAAGTCAAAAAATCCAATGAACACTTTTTTCTTTTGAATTTTCAGAGGAAGCATCCATCACAATAGATTCGGAGAAGAAGAAAGTGACAATAATCGGTGAGGTAGATCCCGCGTTGATGGCGAGGCTATTGAAGAGCGTGGAAAGAAAGATAAAGAATAAGTTGGATAAAGAAAAAGAAAAGTCCAGCAATTTGTCAGGCCCACAATAGAGCCCAAACAAATTAAGAGGTGTCTGAAACTGTAAAAACCAAAGAGGACCACATTAAAAAAAAATAAAAAAATAAAAAAAAAATAGATTTTTAGCAAATTTTGACATATAGAAATTTGATTAAATATATGATTAAAAAGTTGTGGATCCATGAAATATGTGATTGATATTAATTATTGATTTTGACTTAAATTAAAATATGATTTTAATTTCCTCCAAATAGGGGCTCAATAAACTTTGGAATTGTGTCGTAGGACTATTTAAAGAATTTTAGGAGGACATATTTAGGCCCTGTTTGGTATGGTTGAAAATTTTGATTAAAATTTAAATTAAAGTCATCATTTAATTTTAATTACACATTTTATAGAATTCACAACTTTTCAACTACATATTCAATCAACTTTTATCTAAATCTATTGAAAAATTGGTTTTAATCTCTACCAAATATAGGTTTAAGGTAAATTTTTAAAGATTATTATAATATAATTTTAAAATAGTAACTTATATTTATTTTTAAGTTTAGTAACGTGGTCAAGCTAATGAATTAGATCTCTAGAAACTGGAAATTAAAATGGGACTCCACAACAATCCATGTGTTAATTCCATCCACATATCCTATATTATATATAATCAATCCCAATAGTATTCAATCACGTTCATTACTAATCACTCCTCATTTTTAAATTTTATTTTTTAAAAGTCGTTTTTAATAAAATAATTTTGAAGATAAATTCATAATTTTTCGTATCTTTTAACTACACATTCTTTAAAAAAATATTTTTCACAAAATTTATTCTCAAAAAATCTCTATCAAGCAAGGACTAAGCCCCTGGCAATTATTTTTAGAAAATTAAGTTTTGAATAGTATTTTTTGGATAATGTGTGATTAAAAAATAGGAAAAAAATTTAGGTTTACGTACAAAATATTTTATGAAAATTAAAGAATTTTGATATAATGATTGTCAAGTGGAGACTAAATCTCAATTTTAATCAAGAGATGGTAGAACTCAAACTATAGTACAAGTATGATCTTTTAGTGCATGCTTGATATTCATTACTTTATTTTATGGTTTGTTGTAAGATCATTTTCAACTGCACATTCACATAATAAAATATTCTACATGTATACCAAAAAAAATTCTTCCTGCTTTTTAATCACACACTTTCATAAAAATCACTATTCAAAACTCATTTTTTTTCAACAATAATGGTTGTCAAACATGTTATTAGTTTCCAAGTGATAAAATTACATTCAAGATCTTATATAGGCGACCAACGAGTTTGAACTCAATGACTTTGTCTACCACAGTATCTTATTAAATTATATTATATGACTACTTTTATAGTCTTTCATATTGCTACATTTGAAACTTGAAAGACCATCCATCAAATTAGGCTAGAAATCAAGATAACCCTTCTATTGCCTTTCACGAGTATCTCTCCAGTCCACAACGTATAATATAAAACTCATGAAACTCGGACAAAACTTTAAAAAGAAAGCAATTGAACACCATTAGAAGAGTATCGTTTAGATTGATAAAAACACAGGGTGACGATACAAAGATTTAATCTGTATGACTATATCCCTTCCCCAACATATAGACTTTCGAGCCCTAGACCTTTTTGACTCGACACTTGATCGGCTCGATTCGATCCAAAAACTGGCAAGGAGTATCTCATGCAAAGATCCAAGCAAAATATTCTGATTCAAGTGCGAAAACTGCCTCTTCTGAGCATGTTCCTCATATTAGTGCTACTCCCTGCCTTCCTTGCAACAGGAATGGAGGCCACGGGAAGAACAACTTTAATATTCACAATCGCGACAAAAATTATCAATTCTTCTTCTATTCGGTGCATGTTTGGCAGCTAAGCTTAAAAAAATATATACATCTAAGCAAACATATAACGTGTCCCCTGATAAATTTTAACTCAAAACTAAGGAACTAAACCATAAAAATAAGTGGAAGCAAACATTAACTCTCAAATATGAACGAAGGTTTAAGAATAATCCTTTTTTAACCAAAGAAGTTAAGTACAATCCTATAATAGAGATAATGGAAATCAAGAAAAATAATTAACAAAAAAAAGGGCCAAATAGGTAAGAATCAAAACTCAAAGTACATCCAGCCGCCGCCGGGGGTGGCAGAAACATAAGTACATAAAACACCCATCAATGGATGCCAGAAATCGTATATCATAATAATTTCATCATTTGCACACAATATTCGCCAGTTGCTGCGTAGCAGTCACAATGTCCATGGAACAATTCATATCAGTAGACTTATTTTTCTTAAGCACCTTCATCAACTCCACTTTTCCCCTGAGTTTCGATTGGCTAGTAAGGCGCACAAAACCAGAACTCAAATCATTTCCCAGCTGCGAATTCTCCGGAAAACTCAATTCCACAGCCGTATTAAACTTCCTCGTCGACCTCGCTTTGGCCCGTGCCCTCTGCACCACCACCTCGCCAACCTGCGCGCCGCCGTAGAAGAAATGAACAGTGCTATTCTGGTACTTGAAGCGCCCAAAGTTCGTGTTCTTGATTCCAAACTCTGCATTCATCCTTAAACTCAATGAAGGGTTTGTTGGTGTTCCGACATTGAAGTTCTCAAACGCTGCTGAACGCACGCGAAACTTGGGAGTTCTGATTTTCATCACGGTTAGGGCAAAAAGCAGTATGATTCCAGTTTGAAACACAGCAAAGAGGACAATATACAGTAAACATTTCATACGTTTCTTTTTACGTAATTCTCTTGCATCATGGGATGCTGATTCAGTGTCACTTCTTGCGTAGCCATTAGCTGCAGGTGCCAAAGGGTAAGGTGATTGCTGCTCCTTATTTTCTGCCATCAAATTTTCACTTTTAGAGAGAAAAAATTCAGATTATCAGAAAAAAAGTAATTTTTCTCCGCCTTCTTGCCTTTTTTATTTCAGTAGAAAAGATTGTAAGAAATGGTGCTGATGAATGGAAAGATAGTAAAGAGTGGCCACTTATATATAATCAATTTTTTTGTATTGTTTTCACTTGAAAGTTAAAACTAACGCGTTATCCTGCGTATTTCGACTCGACACTTACTCTATATACGTTGATTTTTTGCATCGAGTGAATGCGATGTAGAGAAGCTTCTACTTGGAAAACATTACGTGATTAGGTGGTTATTATAAAATTCCGACAGCCCAATTGTACCTTGCCACGTGGAAATAAAATGGGGTTTGACAAAATTAATACGCGTGTTAAATGTTTGTCACATTTGATCTTCTAGATGGGGCAACGAATTTGTCATAAACTTTTCGTACGGATGTTATTTCATTTTTGACCTTCTAGATTAATTCTTTATTTTTAATGGGAAATACGATGTTTTAATTGTCGCGTTCTAAAACTTGCGTTCATATTCTTTCTTCCGAGAATTTCATTGGATTTTTGTACTATGTCAAGCCCCAATTTTCTTTCACATTTGACATAGGCTCTCAAGCTAAGAAAGCTTGTTCAAGTTAAACAAAGTATCGAACAAGATATTAAAGTTGATAATGATGAAGAACGAAAGATTTATTAAACCAAAAATTATAAATACAACTTTGGAGGGGGCTAACTTGAATTTTGATCACAATTTCGTTGGAAATGAGTCAAATTTTGACTTAAACAAACCTCCTTTCATGTAAAAATCAATTTTCATTAAGAGTTTGATATTTAAAAGATCGCACAAAATATAAGAGTATATCTCTATCGCATAATATATAGGAGTATACCTGTATCGCACAATTTTTTTTAGATATTGAATCATCACGTCTAAAAAAATTCACCTTACGAAAGATTAAAAGTATGCGGAACGTGTTTAAAAAATTATTTATATTTTCTGACTAACTTAGCCAGAGGGACGCGTACGGGTGACATACAGTAATTTGATTTTATGGAAACTTTTAATTTTCCTGTTATAGTCAATTATGCATTTGGGTCCCCCAAAATTTAAATTGACTTAGAATTTTACGGCTAAATACAGTACTATTTAAAAGCGCACACTTAAAGCGCGTTTGTGCCCATTGTCAAAAGCGCACACTTAAAGGGTGTTTGTGCCCATTTTTTGAAAGAATGAATTTAATAATATTGATTTTCCGGAGAATATGTAGTTAAAAAGTTGAAAAAAATTTGAATTTACATGTAAAATTATTTTATTGTAAGAATGTGTGGTTGAAATGATTTTTAATATTGTGACCTTGTTTGAGCCCATTTTGGGGAAAAAAATGTATTTTAGAATAGTATTTTTGGGAGTGTGTGTGATTAAAAAAGAAGGAAAAATTTTCGATTTAGATGTAAAATTGTTTTAATGAAAAATATATAGTTAAAAATGAATTTTGAAAAAAATTATTTTTTAAAACTGGACATTACATAAAACCAGATTTTTTAAGATCCAATTACAAAAATTAGATATTAATTCAAAATTTTAATTAAAATATTATAAAATTAATTAATTTATATAGATATCTTCTTTCTCCCTATACTTACATCTCTATTCCTCCTTTCCCAGCCTCTCACTGTCGGCGCCATTCACAAGCTCTCTCCCCTCATTCCGCTGCAGCTCCGGCGTGGCGCCACTGCAGAATACTTCATCCACAAGTTTGAAAGAATACTTCAAGAAGTTTTAGGTCGATTTGACAATGAGTTTTGGGTTGATTTCATAGTAGCATCGGATGAATACAATTTCATAATAAGTTCGATTTCTTGCAATTTCGCCTCTATAGCAAGATGTGAGCAGAGTTTTGGGTCGCTATCTAGTGCTGGATCTAAGGAAAATTGAGTTGGAGTTTTGGGTAGCAATCTGGTGCGTTGCATGAACGGAGTTTTTGGGATGACTTTTGGTTGGCAACGATGCAGGTGGATCTGGCGCTGGTGAGGTGGTGATCATAAACGGTTGTGGTGCAAGTGGCGGTGGTGTTGGTGACGACGACAACAGTGACAATAGCGTGGTGATGATGGCGATGAGGTGGAAGAGTGTTTGTGACCAATTATTTGGGTGCTATGACTAATAAATTATTAATATGTGATTAGTGAATAATGTGTTAGTGTGACTCATAATTTGATACGTTGTGATTAATAATTTGATAATTTGTGATCCTTGTGACCAATTAATTTGACATTTTATAATCATGAAATAAGTTGTGACATATAAAATTTGTAATTTGTGACTAAGGAATAATATGTAACATATTAATTTCATAAATTTGTGATCGAAAAATAAGGTGCGACTTATAAAATTTGTGATTTATGATTATGACGCTGTATTTGTGACTAATACATAACTGTTACCATAAATTATATAATATTGTGGCATAAATAAAATTTAATTAATATCTAGGTTTTGAAATAATAAACATTGTTTCTTAATTTTGAAATATGTCATACTTAATTTTTTAGATATGAAGTTTTCCCTTTTAAAAAAATAGGGCTCAAACAAGGGCTATGATATGGCTCGAACATGGGCTTCTACATGTAAGGTGGTCCGGCCCAAACTCAAAAATTTATACGGGTTTTGTCTAAGCTAGTTTTCAAATTGAAACTTATTTTTCTCCTTGGTGTACGTAGAAGTTAAGAAATAGATTAATGGTAAACAAACTTAATTAAATACATGTAAAGTGCATCCATATAGGCACAATAACACATGTGATATTAGATATTGACTAATTATATATGAACTAATAAATTATTTCATTTTCTTTTTAATCTAGTTTCACTTTTGCTCCATGAGAATCAAGATAAAATAAACGCGCATTCTTGTTTCGTCAAGCGAAGATATACTTTTAAGTTTTAACCTCTCCGAAACTAATGATCCAGAGAGGCAGAAATTATCGAGTTTTCATTATGAAGAAAACCAATTATTGGTTGTTTAAGGAATACAAAAGAAAGGATAAAGAGGTCGATTGACAAGCTATTTGTTCTTAATATTTCAACAAACGAAGCAAAAACAAGCTCAATAACAACAAATACAATTGCAGATTACCCCAGAAAATATATTAGAAATTACATTTCCTCAATTCCAGTAAATAAAAATTATAACCAGTAAAAAAAAAAAAAAATTATTATGATATAATTGATAAGTGGATGATGAAGAGTTACTTGCATTTCAAATTCTCAATTGTGTTTGCTTTAATATTAACATCCATTGTGCAATCCATTTTTGCAGTCTTCTTCTTCTTAATGACTTTGAACAGATGAACTTTCCCATATAAGGTTGCATTACTGCTCAATGAAATCTTACCTGAATTTATATCACTTCTCAAACTTGAAGAGAAAGAAACCTTCTTTGAATCCACAGAGATGGTGATGTTCATTTTCTCTGTCGATCGCGCTCTGGCACGTCTTTTAGGAATGTCTGACTCACCCACAAGAGTACCCTTGTAGAATATGGAAATTGGGCCATCACGAAATTTGAAGTGCCCAAAATTTGGGTTCTTGACTGTAACTTGAGCAGCAAGTTTCATGCTGAAGGATGGTGAACCGGATGAATTTGCATCAATATTTTCTACAGTAAGAGCTTTGAACCGGACTTTAGGGTTTCTTATGCGTAAAAATATCAAAACAAACACTAATATAATTAGCATTTGCAGTATGATCCCTGCAATTATATAAGGCAGGATTTTCCGGCGATTCGCCGTTGCCGGATTTCTGTTCCCAGTAACCATTTTTTCCAGATGAGAAAATGAGAAGAAGTGAAATTTGTGGCAGAGTTTCAAATACTTCTTTTTATACCAAGAGTTACGTTAAAGAGTGTAATCTTTATAAAGGACTACTTGTTCTTGCTTTAGTCATTCTTTTAGCTTTTTAACTGGCCAATTGATTTTTATTAGTTTCGATAAATTACTTAATTTTTTTAAACTAGGAAACCAAATTATTCCATGAATGCTAACCCTATGTCTCTTACCGTTTTCCATTTAAAAAATGTTTTCATTACAAGTATATATAAAATGTGGGCGTATATTACAATTAAACTACAAGTCGAACATGAGGTAGTCTCTCTCGAAAATTCGTGCCAACATGAGTACGCGTTTTAATTTTTATAGACCGATAAAAATTCACATATAATTCCACCCCGTAATTAAGTGGATTTATTTTTTTTCTCTAAAAAGTTGAACACTTCAAAAATGACATTACAATTTGATCATTTTTTAACTATTTTCAATCCATACCTATCTGACTAGTTACTTTATGTCACAAAAGGAAAAGGATTTTTAGAATACTTCATGGGAAAGGCAAGAACATGTTGAAAAAACCATATGCGTTAGGAAGTCGAGTCACACAAGTTTGAAATATTCCAAAGTAACGTTTAAGCAAAAAAACTATGGTAATTTTCAATTTCTTTCGGCCCTCGACGCATACGTACTTAGGGTAAATTATTTGTCATATATTTATCAATATTTTCGATCCACCGCTATATTTATCAAATAATTGATAAAATTAATTCTTTTTTGTTACCAAGTCGTTTGATATTTGATGTAGTAGAGATTTTTTTTTTTTTTTTTTTAATTGTATTCTATTGAATCAAACGTTCTTTTTCATTATAATTAAAATAACTGAAAAAGAAATCTCTTGTAATGTTCTTGGGACCCTAACTTATACTGTCGGTGACCAAATTTTTTTACAGAATAATCGACATCACCTCTAATGGTTTGATTTTAGAGCCCTGCAAGTTGAAATTGAACGTTGGCGGTCGAGCGCTGACAAATATATATGTTCATAAACGTTGATAAAAGATGTGGTTGAAAAGTTGTAAATTTCATTAAATATGTGACTAAAATTAATTGTTTAACTTTAATTTCGATTCAAATCTAAATTTTTTAATTTGTGCCGAACAAGAGCACGATAGACAAGATGGCATCATTAATTTAACTCATCTACCAAACACGGCACGACGTCATTCTTCCATTGTGAACTCCATTTTTCTTTTAATTCTTGTCCCGTTTTTTATAAGAAAAGTGAACTTGCTAATATTTGAGTAACTCAAATTGTACAGATTCACAGAGAAGGCAAACTAACAAGCACTTGAAAGGATACGTTAAATTTCTAACCTTAAAAAAAAAAAAAAAAAAGAGGGTAGTATTCTAATAGGTACATATTTTTAACTTGATGACATGCGTACAATTGGACTGGTGCATCACGGACGAACACCTATTAATTCCCATCTTGTCATTTACTGTTAGGCATCCATGTGACCTCGGAATGCCATGCAAAGTTGACCATTTATGCCCTAGATTTTAGTTTTTTTTTAATTATGATATGCAATTATTTAAACGAAGTTAAAATTTTGAAAATTGGCTCTCTCGTCAATTGTACTTAAAAGAAGCAAGCACGGTAAGAAAAGACGACTCTTCGACAAAGGTTGAGGAAGAAGCTTTACTTAAAAGACGATTCAAGAGTCAAGAAATGACTGTATTTAAAAACAAGATATATTGCTAGACAAAACAAAGCATTGTCGCAAAGAAAAAAATTTCGAAGTCACGATGTTCAATTATGAACAAAGTTTGGATGTAGAAGTAGTAAAAATCATTAATTTGTACATTTTGAATTTATTGGCCTCTAGCTACGATTTTTTTTTTTGAAGGAGGAGAATGATATAAATAAGACCTTGTTAAAAAGACTTCTCGTCATCAAAATTTTGTTCACCATATAGTAAATTTCAAGAGGGTCGAAATGATCATCGCTTCCAACAAAAGGAAATTTGAAAGAGATCAATCATTTCTAAAATTTCTCTTGACTATTTTCGTATTTAGATAAATTTCTTTACAACGTTTTTAGCCATCTTAGACAGTATGATCCAAAGGAGAATGTTGACAACTTCGTTTCAATAATAAAATCTAATAGTGCCAAATCCTTTCACTGTTCACCTGTGCCCATTCATCAAAATAATGATCCAAAATTGAATAAAAATCAACCCAATAATGTTCACATGATCATGTCCAAAACCTAAAAAAGGAGGAGGGAAAAGAAGTATTTCACACAACTTGGTCACCGTTAACATACTTTCACAAGTCATGGAGACTAACAACAAATCCCTCCACATTTGCCTCACTCATTCTCATCAACTTCATTATTTGATTCATTCAACCTCCTCACCACCTCCACCATGGAAGAACCACCACTACCTCCTCCTCCGCCCTACAAAACCTATAAAGTCACAGCTTCTTCTATCTCCTATACAAAAACCGCCACCACAATTCTATCTACCTACGTCTTTAAACCATGCATTTCAACACCACCAAACTACATCTTGAAAGACATCTCCTTCACTGCATATCCATCACAAATCCTAGCCATTGTTGGCCCAAGTGGTGCAGGAAAATCCACCCTCCTAGACATTTTAGCTGCCCGAACCTCGCCCACAAATGGTACTCTGCTCCTCAATTCTTCCCCTCTGAACTCGTCTTCATTCCGTAAGCTATCGGCTTATGTCCCTCAACATGATTACTGCCTGCCTTTACTCACTGTTGCAGAAACTTTCGCCTTTTCTGCTCATTTACTCAACCCGAAAAGTTCTGACATTTCCACCATTGTTGCATCTCTTCTTGATGAACTCGGGCTTACACACTTAGCAGACACTCGACTCACTCATGGGCTATCGGGTGGCGAAAGACGTCGAGTTTCAATTGGGCTCAGCCTCCTGCATGATCCAGCAGTGCTACTTCTTGATGAGCCAACTTCTGGTCTTGATAGTGGTTCGGCTTTGAACGTGATGCAAACGCTCCGATCAATCACTGATTCGCGCCACCGGACTGTAGTTTTGTCCATTCATCAACCAAGTTTCAAGATTCTCTCCACCATTGATCAAATTCTCTTGCTGGAAAAAGGGACAGTGGTGCATCACGGTACCCTGTCTTCTCTTCAAGAATTCTTACTCTCCTGTGGCTTCACAGTTCCTCCACAGCTCAATGCACTCGAGTATGCCATGGAAATACTAAATCAGCTTCAGAGAAATGAGCCCACCATTACCCCCCAATCCCTACCCCCATTACCTGAAAATCCCACCTCTGAAACCAAGACAAAAGACAAAATCAGGTATAGAAGCTCAAGAATCCGTGAAATACTCACTCTATCTAACAGATTCTGGAAAATCATCTACAGAACAAGGCAATTACTTTTCACAAACACCTTACAGGCACTGGGAGTTGGCCTTGTTTTAGGCACAATTTACATCAATATTGGATTCAATCAGGAATTGAGAAGAGATTTGGCCTCTTTGCTTTCACTCTAACGTTTCTTCTCTCCTCCACAACTGAAACCTTACCAATTTTCATCAATGAAAGACCAATTCTATTGAGAGAAACTTCAAGTGGGGTTTACAGATTATCATCATATCTTATAGCAAATACCCTCGTATTCTTACCCTACTTGCTCGCAATCGCAATTGTTTACTCAGTTTCAGTCTATTTCTTGGTGGGACTTTGCCCAACAATTCAAGCATTTACATACTTTGTTTTGGTAATCTGGGTCATAATCTTAATGGCTAACTCATTTGTTCTTTTCTTGAGCTCCATTGCCCCGAATTACATCGCCGGAACTTCACTGGTAACGGCGCTTCTCGCCGGATTCTTCCTCTTCTCGGGCTACTTCATTTCAAAAGACAGCTTACCCAAATTCTGGCTGTTCATGCATTACTTTTCCATGTACAAATACGCTCTTGATGCGTTCTTGATCAATGAGTATTCTTGCCTGTTGACAAGGTGTTTGGTATGGTTCGATGAGAAGAACAGAACGTGCATGGTGACTGGAGGTGATGTGTTGGAAAAAAGGGGACTCCATGAAATGCAAAGATGGATTAACATCTATATCCTGATTGGATTCTTCGTGCTCTATCGGGTTCTCTGGTTGATTGTTTTGATCCGAAGGGTTTCCAGCTCGAAGAAGTGAGTTGTACTCCCACAATCCGTTGAGCCACTTTCTGGGATTCCATACCATGTGACTTTACGTTCATAATGATGTCATGCTGGCCTTCAGTCGAAAGCAGTGGGCCCTTAAAATGGGATCAACACAAGCAAAAAAAAAAAAAAAAAACACGAGG
>CAIGRT010001709.1:0-31100 GCA_903798405.1 Fraxinus platypoda
GTAGGGAAAGTGAATTTTTCCCATGTCCATTTACGCAATAAGACTCGTTGACCCGTTTGCAGCCCACCCACAATTTTTTCTTCTTTTAACTTTTTCTATAGAAGAAGACCCACCATCAACATTTTCAAGAGCCAAAATTTTCAATTTTAATTTTCCAACTATTAATAATTTGCTTTCTGATTGGCATTTTCTGAAAATATATATTTTCGTCATAAGCGCTAGATTTAGAAGAGGAAAATTGATGTGCTGACTGGCCCTGTTTGAACCACATTATTTTTCTCATTCTCATTCTTGTACTCATTTTTAACTATACATTCTTCAATAAAATAATATTTTCCATCACTTCAATAATTTTTCCTTCTTTTTTAACCACATATTCTCCATCACATCAACAGTAAAAATGTATTCTTACTCACAAATTATGCACCAGACAGGGGCTTAATAGGTCCTCAATGTTGCTGTGTCGACGAGTTTAGTTGTGTTTCAAATCAACTTACATAAGATTTAATTAAGAAAGACAAATGAAATATGAATGTGTCATCATTTTTGTTTAAGATTAGCTTTTTGAATACTGAAATATGTTCTTATAGCATAAGTTGATCTCCAAATCTAGACAGGACCCAATTCGTTTATAGATCCTGTCTCCACTCTCCTTCATGTGCAAGTTACATGGTTACATGGAATGCACGCGTTAAAGGCGCATGAGTGAGACATCTCCAAACAAAGGTGGGGAGGCTCCAATCTTACAACCCCGATGCACAAGTCTAAAAAGGAACTATGTAGTAAATTGGATGCTAGAAAGACACAAATGTATAAAAAACGAAGTTTATATTTTTAGAGTAAGAATACCAAAATTCTGATTACCTTCAAATGTTATGAAGTGTGAGTATTTATAGGCAAAAAAAATGAACTTTAGGTGTCTTACATGCTTGACACGTGACCTCATCCCAAAGGCTCACATGACAAGCGCAAAAATGTCACATCCTAGCCATTAGCCGTTAGGCATACTATCTTAGACATGTCCTAAATATGAAAGAGGGAATTTGACTTTCAGTCACCTTTGTAGAGATGTCACATTAACAACATTGTACGATGTTCAAAGTGTCAAGTTACATCGATCCTCTGGCACTAGGCTTCGGAGCTAACCGCCTCGAAGTCTCGAGGCTCATTTAACATGGCCAAAGGTTGGGTGCCCCTACTTATCGCCTCGGATGAAGAAAGTGAGAAGTCTACTCAAAGTTATATTGCCTCGAAGGTTATTGTTGATAAGAGATTGAACAATCTTCTCAAACGCCTCGGAAGATGGTATTCGACGAGGATATTAAATGTGTCCTTGCCTCGGAGATGCTTGTCGACGAGGCGATGGAATACACCCTCTTCGCCTTAGAGGTAACAGATAGTGGATGCAACACGTCTCTATTTGAGTTCCTTGAGAATGCTTAGCTGAAAGCCATGCAGGCAAATGCATAACAACATATTCAATAGGTTAAATTGAACTCGAAAAATAAAATTAAAAAAGAGTACATGTAGTAAATTTTGATATGTCATTATTTTTTAAAGTAAGACTTACAAAAACCATGGGTAAGGAGCAGTTGGGCAGTTGAGCCATACCATCTCCACTGACAATAAATTAATTACTTTAGACAGGTAGAAAACTATACAAAAACCATCAATGGGTATATACAAGACTGAACTAGTTCAGGCTTTTAGTTTAGCCAAGCTGAATTAGTTACATGATTTGATTCCACAAGCCACTTTAGGGTAAAAACTAAACCCCAAAAAAAAGTGTGCAACCGCTTTCGCCTAAGATTCAATTGCTTTGTAGATCACCACAAAGCAAGGTAGAATGGCCCTTGGATTAAACACATACAGTTCCTCCATATTCGAGTAAGTTCCAGCACATCCAGCTACAGAATCATAACATCGAGCATGCAACATGCCAATTCCATCTTCTTCAAATGTTGCATTCTCTGCCACTTGCTTGACTCTTCCAGCTATCACACGACACACAAGCATTGCCCTTCGCACATCTCCATTTCCAAGGCAATCATGGGCCCTTCCGCTACTTGCAGTTGTTCGGATCCCACTCACCTTGTTTTCTTGAAAGCCATGTCTGATGATAGTGCACACTCTGCAACTTGGGAAGGATCCACACAAACTAGTTGAGCCACGTGCACCAAGTGAGCACATGAGTGTGGCACAGTGAAACCTTAGCAACTCATTCCCATCAACAGCACACCGAGGATTTTTCTTGGCATTGCTGGTGGCACGAATCTTAACTGCATCTCTGTAGTCCTCAAACCGTTGGATTGTGCGTTGAGTATTGTGGACTTTTAATATTCGCTCGATGTTGCAAATTGGGTTGTCCTTCTTGAGCCAGCTTGATTTGAAGATAATCTCCACTATGTTGCGGCTTGAATCATCTTGACCAATCTCAGAAACTACAAAAGATTACAAGAAAAAGAAAATGTTGATGTACAATAAATACTAAATAGTGGAAAATGCTACTCTTACAAACAAATTGTATACTAATATTGCAATTATTCATTGTATTTCAACAATCTACTTAAATTCATGAATTTAAAACCCTCTAGGCAAATCATTAGTTTGCACTACAAATTCAAACTTTCAATTTTCACTAAAAAATGTAAAGAGGATTTTTTTATAAATTATCGTGATGGACTGTAGAAATGATAAGGACAAGTCAGACTTCTATAGTTGCATATCAATGAAAATTTGATGGCCCTTTAAATTAGGACAAACAACAAAATAAGCACTGTCCTTCCACAACTAGAATGATAAAACAAGTGGCACAAAAAGTCAAAAAAAAAACATTGGCCTTGTGATATCTTTTTGGTTTTTAGGGGCGTTAAATAGTTGGAAATTCGAATGCATAGTCAATAATTTATATAATCATTAAAGAATTTGGGCTATACAAGAAAAATGACAGTAAAAGTGATTTCTAAAATGAACCTGCGTGACTAATGGCTTGATGATGTTCCAAGCTTTCAATTTTCGGAAAGACCCCTCCACATTCAGAGCAAGCACATGTAGTTGCTCTTGGCACTGGATAACTGTAAAAAAATAAAAGTTTAAACGAGGAGTTCAGTACTATCTGAGGTGGGAATAAGAGGGGTACCTGGTAGGATCAACAATGGCGTGACACTCATAACACCCAGAAAGCTTCCTGAAATGCATGCCTCTAGAGGAGCCTGCTGTATATGTTGAACCACCACCACCACTTGATCTCACTGAACTGGAAATGGACCTAGACGAAGAAGAAGAAGACGACCAGTTACTACTTTTCTTGTTTAAAAGCCTCGTTTCTTGCCCCAGGGAGTTATCCGCCCTGTGAACGACCCTTGTGTTGCCATGAACAACATCTCCAAATGGACAAACAGAGCTGCAGGAAGAGCTCGGCATAGTTGCACTGTTATTCTTTGAAGGATCATGAATTTTCGAATCTTGGATCTGTTTGCAGGTGAGTAAGTTCTTGATTTGGTACCATGAAGAAGAAGAAGACGGCGTCTGCTTGTTCTTCCGCTTGGACAGTTGTTTCTTGGCTGGCTCCGGTGGGAAACTGAAGACTGCCATGAAAAGTAGAAGTGATAGAAAATGGAAGAGAAGTGCAGTTACACTACAACTTCTCTTTGTCATGGAAGAGATGCTCTGGAAATTTGACAGGGATTTCTTTAAAGGACAGGGATCCAAGAAGAGTAGAAAAGATGTAGGGAGGGCAATTTGTTTAATTTTTTTTTCTTCCAATGGCTTGTGTATAAATTTATATTAACCCAATGATCTGTTTCTTATGGAGCAACTGTACATGATTTTTAGATAGTAGAATAATGTGAATTTGATAAAAAAAAAAAAAAAATGTATTCTTGAATGTATTTAAGATTTTAGGGTGAGACATATATTATGTGACTATATTTATTTTTTGATAATTTTTCTTATTTATTTATTTAGCCAGGCCCGTTTGGCTTTGATAAAAATCATATTTGTTTTTTAGTAATTTTTGATAAAAGTTAAGATTAAAAAGTCGTGGATCCATAGAATAAGTTGTTAAAAAAAATTAATTATTGACTCTAAATTGAATTTTAATGAAATTTTGTGATTGAACTAAAGTAAGCAAAAGGGTCGAGAATGAGTGCAGAAAGATTCTCCTATTCTAGTTCTCACTCTGTTTTGGGGACCCCAACCTTGTCTCTCGCTTTTCGACTTGCTTTGATTCGACATGAATTTAAGATCGTGTAATTAATTAGCCTATGGAAAATCAACTTGCATCAGTTTTTTTGACTAAATGAGAATTGATCAAGTGGTCAAGACTCCTTGTGTGCTTTGGGCCCAAAATTAGATTGGAATGATTAAGCCGAGCACGTGAAGAATAGGAGGGGTAAATTTGGTGTTTATACAAGTACCATGCACTACTATTTTCTCAATTGGGAGTTATTCTTTTGTTCTTTCTCCTTTCTTTTTGCCTGGATAAAAGGAGGGAACACGAGGAAGCTAAAATGGCGTCCTTTGTCTCTTTGGAAATTTAGTAATTATGTCTATGTTCATGAATGATTATGTAATTAGTTAGGAACTGTTTAAATGGAATAAAGGTGAGAATCGCGAAATTTGTGGATAATATTTGACATGATAGTACTTCTAATTTTTTAAAATGTTTTCTAGAGAATATATAATGTGCTTAAGATATATTGATTTTTAAGAATACTAGGGTCTGTTCTCTTTATCATTTTCAAGCCGTTTTCTGTTTTCGATTTTTCAAAATAGTGAAAACGCATTCTCTTTCCCATTTTAGAAAATGCGTTGTTGAAAACAAGTTAAAAATTTATAAAGAAAACTCCAAACGACAATTTGTCATTTTGGGTATTTCCAGTTATAATCAAGTCAAAATTTTCAAAACGAATTCTGAGTGTTTTCAAAATAATTTTTCAAAATGCCAGAAAGAATACATTTTCAACCATTTCAAAATGGATACTGAAAACACAAAACTGAAACACAAAGAGAACAGTCAATTATACTCCAAAAACTATATGAAAAATTGTTCTCTTCGTATTTCAATTTTTAGTTTTGAGTTTTGAATTCATTTTGGGTTTTGTGTGTCTATTTTAAAATTGCTTAAAACGCGTTCTTTTTAATTAATAAACGAGTGTCGAAAAGATTTAAAAACATTATTATGAAGAAAAAAAAAGTTCAAGTTCTTATAATTAATTATAACTTTTCATATTTAATCTACGTGAAAATTTATCTGTCGCTGGTGGTAGAAGGCATAGTGGTTATAATTCTCATGTCTATTTTTATTTTTCGAAAACTGAATGCACCAGATTTTAATGCAGTAGTTCATATGAGATGAGGTATCTCTTAATTTTTGGAAGTTCTTCTTATTTTAGACAGAATTAGAGTAATTTGAGCCTCTAATTATGCAGTCCTATCATACTGGCTGACTTCTATGCCAAATTGAATCTTCTAATGTCTTCGCCCCTATACATTTGGTGCATCAAATGTTTAATTTGTAGACTTTAGCATCATGTGAAGTGGCACTATGCATGTCAATCAAGGTCAAATGCCTTCAATAATTCAATATTAGAATTCTAACTGAAGAACGCATAGGCGACACCTTCCACGTTCTAACTCAAGAATGCCATAAAGAAGCTACTAATCCCTTGACCACAAGCATATTAAATTCACTTTTTAAGTTTCATAAACCATCAAATCTTGCTCCAACAACAATAGTAGTGTTGAAAGCTCGGCTCTATATTAATTCATTAGTTAAAAATAAACGGATTTCAACAATATCTCTCACACACAACATAAATCTCCGTTACATAACCCTACATTCATAAACAAGTAGGTGTCTTATGGTCCACTTGAGATTGGAATTTTGTTAAATAATGGAGCAAACTTTGATATTAAAGAGATATTGTTATCAATGACAATGATGGAATAGAATGATCAATGACAATGAGCCCATGTTTCATTTGGGAAAAAAAAAAAATATATATATATATATATATATAATAAAAATAATGAATTTCACGAAATGTGTAATTGAAAATGAATTTAGAAAAAAATAATAAATTTTAAAATGATTAATAGTAGAAAATCCCCTACAAATGTTTCCATTTGCGATATACCTTCATACCTATTGGAAATCGTAGAAAATCCTCATATTTGAAACCTTTTGTGCGAAAAACCCCCCATATCGTCAAATTTTTCGTTAAAAAAGTAAAAATGTCAAAAATTAAAAAGTAATAATTACAATTTTACAAATTATGCCCAATTTTTTTTTTTTTTTTAATGTACCACTCACAATCTCAAAACTTTATTTCCACCCAACCCACTTCTTCTTCTTTCCCAATTTTTATTTTATTTTATTTAATCCCTTTCAAAATCCCCCAAAATCTCACACCCCAATTTCATCATTTCTTCTTCTTTTTCCAAGTAGGGATCTTTGTGTAAAAGATTTATGAGTTAAGAAAAATGATTTTGACTACCAAATTGAAGTTTATTATGGAGATATTATTTAGCCTGAGTGTTTTTGTTTTCTCTACTTGTATGTACACTCAATATAAAAATAGTTATAATGTATATATTTTCTAGTCTTTCTTTTCAATTCATTCTACGTGAGTTTAGTTAAAGTTTACTTTAGAAATTAATGGGTGACCGTCAATTTTCTTTCCTTCTCACTACTTTAAGGTATGTATTCATCCACTGTGTATGTGTTTTAACTTTATTTTAATTTCAATATGAAATAGTTAAATTGTACTTATTTGAGCACATGTGAATATTGTCTCTATTAAATTCTATATATGAGTGTATTGATTATGATTTTTCATTGTTAATGAGAAGAAAAAATGATGAATTTGGATAAGGGATTTTGGAGGATTTTGGAAGGAATTAAATAAAATAAAATTTTGGGAAAGAAGATGAAGTGAGATGAGGTGGAAAATAAAGTTTTAAAGGTTTGAAATTGTGGGTGATACATAAAAAAATTGGGTATAATTTGTAAAAGAATAAAAAGTTTAAATACTAAAATTGAAATTATTACTTTTTAATTTTGATATTTTTACTGTTTTTAACAGAAAATCTTATGGTGTTGGGGTTTTTCGCATAAAATGTTTCAAATATGAAGATTTTATGTGATTTCCAATAGAGTAATTTTTTTTTTTTTTTTTGCAATTAATCCAATTTTAAATAATAAGTCAAATATGGGCTGAATGATGATTGGGATAGGGATGACAAAATAGCTTGTCGGAAAAAGTCTGAGTCGGGCAGGCTCGTGGCTTGATAGGGTCGAGCCGAGCCCCATTTTAGGGCGTCGGCTCGAGTCGGCCCGTGTGGCTTGACTAGCCGACCCTGTGAGCCTAAAAAAAAAAACTTGTTCGTTACTTCTTTTTAAAATTTTTTCTTTTCATTTTAGCTATAGTTTTTTTATATGTTAATATTTAGTTATTTTTTATAATACTTATAAATTGTACAAATTTTAAATTCTTTAAAAAAATTTTAGATTTATCACGAAATTAAAAAAAAATAATAAAAGGGAACTGGATCGGATCCGACTCGACTTGACTCGTTGATACCCCTAGACTGGGCTAAAGATGAAGTAGTCAAACCAGCTTGAATTAATCCATATGTACAGAATGAATTTTCACATAATTTCTACAGATTAGTCACATGGCAAGTGGGCCCGCGTGAATGTAATATGAGTGAGGCTACACCATGCCCCTGCTAGATTACACACATGGGGGTAGGGGCCACAATATTTTTTTTTTAATACATTGGGTGGGGCCTTGCTATAGTGATGGGCCTGTAAGGCCCCTGTGAAGCTAAATTCTGTAAGTTTAGCTTAATTCATGTAATATTGCCAAAAAAATCGGACCCTACCTAATTATGTGTATTTTGTAGGACTTCTGTGAATTTTTCTTCTGTAGCATCATTTAACCAGCTTGTGGCTTTGTTACGAAGTCCAAATACAAGCCCAACCCAATACAAAAAATATGTGATATATCCAATTCGGGCAATTTCAGATTGAAAATAAAAGGAAATTAAAAATCGACTTCTAGGGTTTATGTTTGCCACTAAAACCTTCATGCAAGCAAATTCAATCCAATTATTTGCGAACCTTTCAAAAACTAATTATATTATCCTCAGTAAAAGAAGGATTCTTTGAAATCAGAAATGTCAATAAACAAATCTGAAGAAAATTCGAACCAAGAGCAAAACCCTAGAATCACCTGGGAGGGCTGCAGTGTCTTGCTTGACATCAATGACGGCGATCGCGTGCTTTTTTCTCGTCTTACTACTGGCTCGTACGACGTTATTCTCATTCACATGTGTCACACATACATGTGATAATTTTTTGAAAAATATTTCCTTTGGGAATTTGCAGGAAAATAAAAATTGGAAACAAGAATTACTCGCTGCAGCCTTTGATTGGGTGTCCATTTGGGTCTTCCTTTCAAGTGGAGGATGGTAAAGAAGGGCCAGTTTTATCCCGTGTTTTGCAATCTACTGAAGGTTTAATTTTCTGCCCTTTTTTTTTGCCTGAATTTTTTTTTTTTTTTTGCTAAGTTGTTTTTTACTTTCTTGTTCTGCTGCGTGTCGTTTTATTGCTTCAATTAATTGATATCTGTTCAGTTGTACATCGTTTGTGTTATTTGTCGTATTTACGAGTTTGTGGTATCATGTATCTACGTTTGGTGATCGAGCATTAATCTGAAGACTCTTTTGAACTAGCCAAATGAGGTAAATCAACTCCCCGGTGCAAGATGATCTAGTATTAAACTGCCATCAGAGGTTACAAAATATTTGAGGTGTTATGAAGTCATTAAACGTTTACTATGTTTGTGATAATTGAAGTCTTAATGAGCTGTTTGATTATTATTAGAGTCTCACGTTGGCGGGTGATATTTACACGATTCACTTAATAAGGTCAATCATCTCCTAACAAGCCGGTTTTGTTGGGTTGAGTTAGCCCAATATCCTTTCTAATATGGTATCAGAGCAGGTCCAGTTTTGCAATGTTGGGTGCACCCAATATCGATTTGTACACAGTTGTTTGGCATGGTCCACGCTGTGCGTAAGGGAGCGTATTAGAGTCTCACGTTGACCGGTGATATTTACACGATTCACTTAATAAGGTGAGGGTAATCCTCCCCTAACAAGCCGGTTTTGTTAGGTTGAGTTAGGCCCAATATCCTTTCTAATAATTATATCTACGTGTTCCTTTAATTCTTTTTTATTTGTTTACTTACTGGTGGTATTACTTTTACTTGGACATTTTAGGTAGCAGTAAAATGTGTGAGCTAAAATGTTAAGTTCGAAGGTAAGTGAAGCTTTTTTTCACTGACAATGATAAATCATGAAAAAGTGATAGCAGGGGAGAGCAATTAGACTGGAGTACGTGTGAGACACCAAAAGAAACTGGGCAGTTAAGAGATTGCGGAATAGAGTATATTTTCCTTTGGGCAATGAGTGTATATACTCTAGCTGTGTTGTTTGAAATTTTGTAGGTCTGTTCTAAGACAGCACTCATGGTTGCTATCATATTTCTCTCGATGCTGATGTATTTGCTGAATGATTACTATTAGGTAATAACCTTCAAATCATGGAGGAGTCCAGAGATAACCGAATGTTGGTTGATAATAACAGTGCCCAGAGTCTCACCGGTGAAGATATTGATGAGATGCGAAGGTTAGATTTTCTCATATATGTTAAAGGTTCTCTGTTGTATATCATCTGATGTCACATGACTAGGCCTATGTTTGGCTTATGGTTATAAACTGTTTATAAACACTCAAGCCACTTTTTATCCGTACATTTCGAGGGATCCACAAGTACTACCCACTTATTCCCACTTATCTCTATCTCTTTATAAATTTTAAACGGTTTTTAAACACTTCCCAAATATGCTTTTAGTGAAATGGGAAGGAAATCGTTAAAATCAATTTTGCGACCGTTATATTGTTTTGACTCCATTTTAATAAAGCATTTAAAGGTATAAAAATAATTATGTAATTTATAAATTTACAATATTACTGAATTTGACATGTCCTCGATGTGTTGGTGTCCGTTTCTGGTGCTTCTTAGGTGATCCAATCCGATCCTGCTAATAAATAATGGGGTCGAGCTTTATTATCTTTTAATTATTTTCTTGAACTTCAAGTCATTAGGAGGCATTTAGAATTTAATTATTATTCTGCCAAGTATTGCTCACACCAATCGTATCTGTACTTATTGCATTTGATGCAGAAAAGGAGCATCTGGGGATGAAATAGTTAAAGCCCTCATTGCAAATAGTGCAACATTTGAGAAGAAGACAGCCTTTTCGCAGGTGTTCGTGGCTTATGTTAATGGTAAATTTATGTTGGAAAATGTATCTGATTATAATTCTCTGCGCAGGAAAAATATCTTCTTAAAAAGCAGAAGAAATATGCGCCAAGAGTACTTCTAAGACGTCCTTTTGCACGGAGGTCAGCTCCAAAATCCTTAGTCCTTGTGGCGAGTTCGGTTAGGCATCGTGTTTGGAATAATAGTAATGAAATTTTAATATCTTTAGGAACTATGATATTATAATAATAATTCAATTTATTTATTTGATTTGAGCTTTTGGCAAATATTTACATGTTTTGTATATTAATGTGCCTAAATAGTTGGTGTCCATTTACTACATAATATTGAAAGCCAGCCCAAGTTTCAAGCTGTAGTCAGGATTTTCTCATTCATTCTTCTTAGATTTTGGTCTTAATGTTATTGGCAGATGACTTGGAACTCTGCTAAGTAGTTGGTGTCCATTTAATACCTAATATTGAAAGCCAGTCCAAGTTTCCATCAGTAGTCAAGATTTGCTCATACATTCTTGTCAAATTCAACTCTTAATGTTATTGGCAGCTGACTTGAAACTCTGCTATAGACGTGGCTGCCTGGTAGGTGCTAGAATATGAGATGAATCAGTTCCATTTCTGATCAGTATCTGCATCTTGCAATTTTAAACCACAAGTATCTGTATGTAGTTGTACTCTGCTCTAAGATTTGTGTCAAAATCATTTTTTAAGGTTCTCCTGAAGTGGTAATCGATTTTTAATGTTCTCCAGAGTCTTGAAGTGGTTTACTATCAGTTTGTAGTTTGTACATTTTTGGAGTTTGCATGAGGAGCCTATTATCTGGTGTACTTGGTCTTAAAGAATGCGATTGATTTGATAAGTAATTTAAAATGCTTAATGTAACTTGATGTTCTGAGGTTATTGACATGCTACGTAACCAGAGATTTTAGGATATTTAAGCTCTAAAATTTTTGTCATCCTTTCTTGCTCTTATATACTTCATATTTTTCTAACTAAGGCCTGATTTGGTTTCAATTCTGCAAGCTATCCTAATATTTAAATGATCAAGCTGTGAAAGAAATTAAAAAATCATTAAGCACTAATTTTATTTGTAAAATTTAGTTATCATCTGGAAAAAAATCAACTTTTTGATGTACAGATGTGAACAAAACATGTAGGACTCACCTATCTGATGAAGTCTTTTTTTGCACTAAATTTGGTCCTTGTAAATCTTATTTACCAAAAATTATTTTATAATCAGTTTTTGAAAGTTAGCTAAAATATTCTAAGTGAAAAAGAGGCATCTCTTTTCTAGTTGATTTTAAGTATTACACAGTAGAGTGCAGGTATTTATGGTCAGTTCTCAGCTATTTTGGAAGTGCTTTTCAAATCTTATGGTTTTTCTTCATGATTGTCCCAATGTTAATATATTGCATGCTATTCCTTTCAGCATATGTGAGGCATACTTCAAAAAGCATGCCGAGAGAATTGGGTAAGTATAATAATATCACATGTTAACTTCAGCTGTTCTACATACGAGTGTTTGAGATAATCTGACTTTCAGTTTACAGCAATATATTCATGGCAGTTTTTCATTCTTTTTTCTTTTGAATAATACTGCTTGGCCAGGGTGATTGACAGAAAATTGGGCGACGGGGAGGGGTGGCAACAATTGATTGGGTTTTTTTTTTTTCCAAACTGTCAAATCATGTGTCTACACGTGTCCCCCTGTTTTTTAACCTGTCATTGAGCTTGTTTGTGTAGCGTAACTCTTTTCTTTTTCCCCATGGGGTGACGCAGCTGGAAATCTTTGTAACCAAATTAAAATCTGTCATGCAATGACTAAATTTACATTCTAAAATCTAGTACTCTGACTGAAAAGGCATTGAACCTTGTAATGTCAGCTTATGCGAGGTCTTTTTATTTATGTGGGCATTCTATTAACAAAATCCCCTACTATGACTAATTGGTCTTTTCTTCTATCTCTTTCCTCTAATCCAAATACATTATAACTGAGTCATGCATTTCAAGCAGCACAAATTCGACACTTGCATCACCATGAGAATTATAAAACATTCAGCCATTCAAAAGAAAGAGTTATGTTTGCAATTATTTATTCAAACAATCCAACTTTTCTTGAAAAGCCTTTATCACATTACACTAATCAGTAATTATACCTTGTGAAAGGACATGGTTGGTCTTGTCAATTAAGGTCTTAACTTTTAAACTACATAATTCACAGGTTTTTGCGGGTGGACACGTTATCTCTTCTGCTTTCTTTGGCTAATATTAGTGCATACTCAGAGGTACTTCTAGTGGATATGCTTGATGGTATCATTACTGGTGCTGTGGCAGAACGCTTGGGAGGTAATTAATTTCTTTAGTTCATAGAAAATTTTGATCCTTGAAAATCTCAGTTGAACTTTAACGTTTGTCTGAAGAAACCAGTGGCCATCTCGAAGACAAATGTGAAATTTCATTCAAGGATCAGAAGTACTGAAGTACTTACGTAATCAGCACATTGTTGATTATTTCGAGTTCCGATGTAAGCATGTGCTGCAGTTGTTGCCACCAACTGGAATATTTAGAGGAACTTATTTGATAATCAAGTTGACATTATGTATTATTAGTTGTTAAAGTTTAATACCTGCTGCGAAGACAAATGAGACAAGCAATATATTCTAAGGGTTCTTTACTGAAAAATATGTTGAAAATTTCATATATGCTGTTAATTTTCTGAAACACAACTTGTGTCCCTATCATGTTCTGTGCTAGTAGGTACTGGTTATGTATGCAACACATATCGTGGAGTCACACCATATCCCATTAATATTGTACGGATGTTCAATTTCAGTTATGACATATGCCAAAGGTACATTTTCTTGTAGCCTGGAAAATCAACTCCATTTGTTTTATTTCTGATTCATGTGATGCTATTTTTATTTCTGATTCTTGTAGCCTGGAAAATCAACTCCATTGAATATGACATTTAATCTTTCCTGAGTCTAGGATTGTGCACTCTTCTGTAGCTGAACTACATTCCTCTGAAAATGAAACTTCGCTATCAACTGATGAGCTCGAAGATGCCAGTAATATAAGAAGCCAACCAAATGTGGGCAGTGGTTTTGCATTCTATTTTATTACCTTCTGTCTATTGAGTTTGCCATGATGATTTTTTTATGTACAGGAACAAATCTCATCTCGTTCAGCTCAAAATGCTGTCATCATGGAAGAAAATGAAGATGGGAATATGGAAATCATGGCTGATGTTGCTGCTTCTCCAAAAGTTGACAAAGGAACAAAGGCTGGTCGAAAAGCACCAGTCGAGGCCATTAAGTTATGGAAGGAGAATGGATTTTCCAGGTCGACTGCAGTTCTCAAATCATTTAGTTGGGACACTCACTTTATGATCCTAAGGTTCTGATTTCTATGTTTTCCTCCTTTTTGGTGCGTTTTTATGTTTTGTTTTCAGTTTGATAATCGCTGCTCCAAACCTGGATCCGTGGGGTATTATAAAAGAAGTCCTTCCACTTCTATCCTATTCTGCATCATTTGCTGTTTACCATCAGTATCTTCAGGTAATTGCTTTAGTAGGTTTGTAATGTGCATTGTCTTTTCAACTGATATATATGTGCTCTTTTACTTGTTATTTACACTCCGTCAGCAAATTTTCTTAATACGTAAGCATAGAAGATTCTTCTAATTGGATGACTAGAAATATTTTTTCACGTCTGAAACCTATGCATGCTTATCTGAATCTAATTCCTTGATGAGGATTGTTTCTCCCTTCCATATTTGTTCTAGGCTACAGATGTTGGATAAGAAAATGGGATGGGATGCCAGTGTATGAACTCTATGATCATTTAGTGCTATAAACATTTGAGCTCGCAAGGGGATAGAGCTGAAAAGAGATCTCTTTGGTTGAGAGTTGTCTAACTTCGTCTTGTGTCAAAAAAAAAAAAATTTATTATCTTTGTGATCTATTCTTTGTCAACCATGAATTAGGTTGCGCTCCGCAAGCGCCTCTCTTCTAATTTCTTTTTATTAATACTAAAGCCTTGTGTTACGTAATTATGTATTTGATGGAAACATCGAAACATGATTTATTTATTTATTTATTTTTTGGGTTCTCCTATTTCTTTGATGAACTTAATTAAACATCTACTTTTCCTGATTATGGAAGTTCTTTTTGATCATCAGCGAGGAAAAGAAAAAGTAATATTACCTATTATTAACTCTATTCTGATGAACTATGTTAAAGTTTTGCTAGTGCTGAAAATTAATAGGTTCTCTAATGCATTGTCCTGTATTGCTGTATTTGTGTGCTGAAATACCTGCTGATACACTTTGGCATTTAATATGTTCTGACGAGGGGAATTGGTTACTCGTTGTCATTTTGCTGGTTTTGTCTGGGTGTTTGTATGATTTTTGTAAGAGGTGCGGGGCTGGAAGACATATAAAATACATACAACAGGATTGATCTAACTCTGTTTTCTTGCAGCCTCTAGCCACATGCATGCACAATCTACAGGCCGAGAAAATGGCCATTGGCTTGCAAATTTCTGAGCCTTGGCTACGTGAATTTCAGGTTAGTTAAATGTTCCATATATTCAATTTTAAAAAAAGTTATTAAACAGCATGCAGGGACCCATCACTTTTTGTGTGTCATATGACTTGTGTGGTTAACTGACAAGCTAGTGTGTCACTGTATGCATCATGGAATCACACAACCTGGAGAAAAGAAGTTTTTTTTGTGTGTTGGGGGTGGGGATGGGGGGCTCCTATTTATACAAACTTGTCACTGTGTGCATGTTTGGGAAACATTATAATTTAAACGTCAAAGTCAAACATTAATTTTAACCATATATTTTGCAGGATCCACAAGTACCATACACTTATCAACTACTCATTTCTGTAAAGTCATAACCACTCATTTCTATGAAGTTATAAATTCAGCAATTTATCATTTTTATCATGCTTGTTTGGGTTTCATTATAATGAGATTATAGTGAAGAGACTAATGCTTGTATATACAAGCTGCATTCCTTCTCTCCCTTATCGTGATGATGACAAACTCCTTTATCCCCCTCCCAGATTTCATTGAAGCACATCGAACTTCATAATTTAGATTATTCCATATTTGGTTTATCTTGTGCCCATTGAAAATCACTTTATACCCTCGTAATTGTGTGTTTCTTTGTCATGCCAAGTTTCCTTCAGAACTCACTAATGTTTCTGAAAAACACAGGTTCTTCCATCAAGAACTCATCCACACATGCAGATGAGTGCAACCGGGGGCTATATACTGAGTGGCACTCGTATAAGCGGCAGCGAGCAGACCCAAACAAAGTAACTTTTTCCTATTTTGGCTCCCCGAGTTTTGACCAGATGCCCAAGCATCCCTCTGTAACAATAGTGTATAATTTGTAAAAAAAATTAACAGATACCATTTGAACTTCTTTTAACCGTGTCAACCTTTTTTTCTTTTTTCTTTCTTTTTTTTTGGGGGGGGGGGGGGGGGGGGGGTGTTTTGGAAAAAGGAATATATATTTTCTTGAATATTCAGAGAAATTATTGAAGAAAAAATATGTTGAAGAAACAAAAACTCACTTGTAAGTGTTCAACTTCTCCGGTGGGGGGGGGGGGGGGGGGGGGGGGGGGGGGGGGGGGGACGTTAATTTTAATACTCATGAATTTATTCTTTATA
Source organism: Fraxinus platypoda (assembly GCA_903798405.1). Taxonomy (NCBI): domain Eukaryota; kingdom Viridiplantae; phylum Streptophyta; class Magnoliopsida; order Lamiales; family Oleaceae; genus Fraxinus; species Fraxinus platypoda. The sequence goes on from CAIGRT010001709.1 coordinate 16,036, forward strand.
TTTTGCACGTACAGTTTCATGTTTCATTACACACGCATTGCTGATGTTATAATAAATGTATTGGAAAATTTGCATTTTTCCTCTCCAACCTTAGCAATATTTTACTAATCTGTCGTCAATATTTTTTTAGCAGCAGTCTCGATCTTTGATTTAATTGCAAATCATGTCCTTTCGTCAATTTTTCCCGAGACGAATTTGTCGTCGTCTTTAAAAAAAAGCAACTAAATAAAATAATAAATAGAAAATGGCAATGAAAGTCCTAATTATAAAAAAATTACTAAAACAATTAAAAGGAACTGACAAAATTAAAAAAGAAAATAATTTGGACAAACAAGCCTTCTGACCACAACCAACGCAGTCCACCTCCGCAACCTACCACCGCCGGCCACCCCAGCAGTCAAAAAAATAAGTAATTTATTTTAATTTAAATCAATAAATAACTCCTACATTATTTTCCCTTTTACAAGTACTTTATGTTCCTAGTTTTAGGTTAAAAGATTTGCCCATTTTAAAATAACTCCTGCATTATTTTCAATATAAGAAACTTATTTTTAATTTAATCAACAAAATAACAAATTATTTTAAAACTGACTCATTCACTCTTGGACCTTAGCCAACTTTTGAAAAAAAATAGAAATAAAAGAAATTTTGATGTAAATAATTGTTCTAACGGCTATATTTACCAAAAACCTTAGGCCCCGTTTGATTTACCGAATTTTCCATGGAAAATGGAAAATATCACACCATTTTCCAACTTTTAGGCTGTTTGACAGGCCAAATTTTCCAAGCAATTGTTTTTCCATTTAATCCTCATGTGACCCCTTTTTCCTCAGAAATGAGGAATTCATTTTCCCAAAGATTTGGTGGTTTTTTATTTTCTTGGCAAAGGGGAAAAACGGTGCTGCCATGGGAATCAGGTTGCTGGCCAAGAAAAAAGGGGTGGATCGTATCAATTCAGTGGAAAAACCAGTGGGTCGGGCTCGGATTTATAGCAATTTGAGAGCAAATTACTGGGAGGTTGAGAAGAAGTTGAGGAGGGGAGTGAAGTCGTAGTGAGGGTTTGGGAGGGTAGCGACGTCATACGGGTCGTCCTTTAATTCTTCATAATCTTGGTTGGTGAAATTCTTTTGTTGTGCGATGGTGGAAGAGGCGGATGAATGAGTGGAAAAGAGTGGAGTTTGAAGGAGAAGAAAATGGTGCTGGGGCTGGTGCTGGTGGCGGCGGAGGGAAATCTGGTGCTCTGGTGGAGTTAATGGCGGATTTTAGGTCGAATATGGTGGAGGGAAATCTGGTGCTGCTGCTATCAACGCCGGAAGTGTGGAGGAAGGCAGGATTCCGGCAGTGGTGGAGGAAGGCACGATTCCGTGGAGGTGGGAACTCAATGGCAGGAGATTGGCAGATTGCAGTAAAAAAAGTGGAAAATTAAAGCTGATTAAACATGAAAGATGAAAATTTTCCACATTTTTCAACTGGAAAATTATACCAATCAAACACACATAATTGACAATTCCCAGTAAAATGATTTCTAGGCAATTCATTTTCCCTGAAATATATTTTCTTTCCACCCATTTTCCACCCTTGCAATCAAACGCACTCTTATATAAGTAGAAAGACAAAGCAAAAGTAAAATTATAAAAGAATTGGGAATTATTTAAAATATATCGTTTTCCAGAAGTTCGCATATGATCCATCATAAACTGAAAACAACACATTAGCATCAACAATCCAACAAACTTGCCTAAATATGTTTGTGGAATGACTTGACCCCAATTAACGAGTGCGTGTTTTTCTTAATCTTGCTCCTGTGGCTCGTCTGGATTCTTCTATGATGGTCTCTTGTGGAGGAGGTTGAACGTTTTCACTTGCTGAAGGAGGCACTGAATTAATTAACATCACTTTCTCCTCACTAGAATTCAAACTTTTGCTTGTCTTAACAAGGGTCTGCATAGATTTTTTTGGTCCGTCCAAGGATGTAGTCAGGGTAGCTTCTCTGGAAGCTTGCATGGTTGTTGTCTTTGGTCCGTTCAAGGATGTAGTCAGGGGAGCTCCTTTGGAAGCTGCTGAAGGCCCTGCCTCTTCGGCCACGTCTTCTTCAAGCTGACTTGAAGAAGTACTAGAAGTAGGAGATGGGGGTTCTTTATTCTGCAGCTGTGTTGTTGCAGCTGATCTGCGATTTGGTGTTGGCGGGTGGTCTAACTTAGCACCTTGCTGTTGTGTCTGCAAGGTTAAAAACAGCAGTATTTCGATTATAAAAGCAAACTTCCAATAGCTATCAACTGGGGTGTGAGTGAAGTCTGATTGATTTAGTAAGAGGAAAATGATTTTGGGAACAAAATGAAAGAGAAAAAAAAAAACTTCAGACCTAACAGCCTCAAATAAAGGTCATGGATTATCCAAGCTTACGACTGTTATTACTGGAGTGAAAAACATCCACAGTTGCTTCACTTGGTACCATTTTTATGGTGACATATCATCATGACCAAGCATCACAAGCAACGATACATTATCACTGGCAAGATGCAAAGATGACATGGGACGAAAGTAATATGTCATAAGTTCTTCAAATGGAAATTATTCACATTGCACATCCTATATAATTACAAATTCAACTAAATGAGTGTGGCAAAGGGTTAAAAGAAAACAATTTTCATCAAGACCACTTCGTTTTGTCTACCCTTCTCTAACGGATAAGAGAGAACTGGACCAGAGAAATGAGAAACGCCTTTTCTATGAAAAGTTAGGCACATTCTATTTTAAAGGCATTCACACTAGAAACTAGAATGTATGACTACCTGAGCCTAAAACACAAATGGGTACCGCAATTCATGATCCTAAACATTTTTCAAGAGTTAAACATACCATGGTACCCCACAATGAGTTCAACACTAAGAGAAATCTCAGAGCTAAAGAACCAATTATTGTGCAAAGCCACAATACATTTTGGGTGCGTTAGGTAATACTGTACAGGATTGGTATGTTAGAGTCCAAAAACAGCAAACATAAAGTGAAGATGATAGTATGCTTCAAAACCAAAATATTTCCAGTACATACCGGAGAAGGACGAGGAGGGGTGGATTGTGAAGCAACATATTGTAAAATCTCAAATATTCTACTCTGACCATAACTTGCAGCCTTTTGCCAGTACAAAAATGCGATATCTCCAGCTCTTGTCCGCAGTTCACACAAATTGCGATCTATTTCTGTCTCGTGCTTAGCAACGTATGGTCTAAAGAAGGAGTCATAAACATATCTTGTTCCCTGAAATACATGGAAGGAAAAGTGACTGTACAGTTATAATAGATAAGGACGAAACTATCTAAAACTCGATACTGAAACATGAAGAAGATCATAGACCTTTGTTTTAGGGTACCACAAGTATATAAAGAAGGCCAACTTAGCTTCACTGTACATTGGAACCCTTCACATGTAAATAAACACAAAAGTTTATGCACAAATTGATTAATAAAACTTGGAAGTATTTTTACATCTTCTACTTCAAATATTTACCATCCAATAAACGTGTCACCAATCCTCTCACAAACTGTCAACCCAGCAACCAAGATCCTGAAAATTCAAGATCTTACTAGTTACTACTTAAATTTGCAACTAAAGCTGTTGAAGGCACAAATGCAAATACGCAATTACCAATACTGGCACCAAAACCGAAGTTGCTCGATGTCCGGCTTTATTTCCACAGTTTTAAAGCATTCGTAAGCAGGATAAGCATAACCCAAAACCAACCTACAACGCCAAATGCAGAATATAAGAGTCTTCCGATGGAATGAAAAGAACCATAATTTTTTATCTGCACAAACTGAAGGTAGCACATACACAAGTCCTCTGGTTATAAAACACCCAATCATCTTGACTCCCTGTAACAGAAAAATAAATCAATCGTTAGGTCAGTTTATGTACTTACAAAATCACCCCCTTTTTTGTTTTTATTCTCCTGGAGAATGCCTTTAAATTATGTTTCCTAACTGAGCAAAATGAAAAATGATAATCAGAAGTTTACTGCGTATACCACACAGTTTGTGAATGATATTTTATAACTTGATTGTGGTCACTTGTTGCCTAAATACATTCCAACAATTATCCTCTCACCTTAAGCTCCCCTGCCCCCAAAAAATACAAAATTTCCCCAACTGCATTGATCCAGAAAAGGATTATCTGACTAGAAATAAGAAAGAAAAGAAATAGTAAAAAAAATAAAAAAAAATCCATACATTGAAGAAGGGGAAAGCAGGATGTAAATTGAAAAAACACTCCAGGGTAGATTTACGATTGTCATACAGGTACAATGCAGTATTATTCATCTCAAACAGTAAAATAAACACAATAAGAAAACATAAAAAGCCGCCAGCATTTCTTATAATAAAACAATCTAATTACAATATCTTGTTAAGTTCCTATGTAACACAAATACACACACATATTGGAATTCTTAATATGAAAACTTCAAATGTTTTAATATTTTCAGCTAGTAAAGAAAAAAATGAAGCGTCGTTGCATCACCTATGCAACAACGATGGTAATGTAAGAAATAGGAAATGACTTCAGAAAGCATCAAAATTTTCCGTTGTATGAACAATCGGCGCCTCCGTATGCGACGGAGAACCGTTAATACGTCGGCGGAGACAAGAGTGAGAAGGGGTGAAGAGAGAAGTAACAGCGGGGGGACCAAGTTGAGTTTTGAATTTTTAACTTCTAGAATTTTTAATTCTCTAGTTATAGAGGGGGAGTGTTTCTCTGTAGAAGGTGCACAATTTTACTGTGAGCCTCTGTACTTGTGACCGTTTTTGGAAAATAATTTTGCTCCTTGCTTTTGATTGAAAATCTAAACGGTCACATGGGAGCGTATGAAAAATGTCTACTTTCAATACATACAATGTCCATTTTACCCTATTTTAAAAGGTTTAATTCATTCTGTACCATTTATATAGAATGAATTAAACCAGAAATCTCACATGGAAGTGGGTCCCATGTGAGTAAAATATTGAAAAAAAAAAAACCACCCACCCTCTATTGTGTCTATTCTAGTGCATTTATGTTGATTCCTGTCGGTAGAAGCAGTAGCCCTCATTTTAAAATGTATATTTTAAGGATGACAAAAAAATTCATTAAATTCGATATTCGGGAACCCCATTTCAAGAAGAGCGAGGATTACCCAAAGCAAGGTTGGGGCTAGTACAGGGAACATAATCTCCACCCCACTACCCGTCTCATTTAAAGTTCATTTCAAATTTAATTTTTTTATCAAACAAGAAGAAAATCGTCATCCTTTCTAAAGGGAACATGAAATGTTCTTAACAAATTGAAAAAAAAAAATTATATTCTCCAATAAAAGATACGAAAAAAATAACACACACACAAAAAGGTCCCGCCCCGTTTTGATAGGGTATGAGAGTGGGGCAATGTGATAAAAATACTTGATGGAATGGAGGCAGAAATAGTTGTCATATTCTATTGTCATCTCGAGTCAATTTCCAATGTAACGACCACAATTGCATATTACAAGTTACCACCTTTTTTTTTTTTTTAATCTTTGAAATGCTTTATAAAAAACATCATTTGTGCATGTTAAGTCCAACTTGTGCATGTTCATATCCTTTATAGTTTTCTTTCGCGTTTCTCAATATTTGAACTCGACATTTTCTTTGGGAGAGATTTACGTTCAACCATAGAACAATCCGACTTGGTGTTGATTTACAAAACTCTACCTCTGTCGAGCTTAAAAGCGAACGGTTATCCTAATCAAGAGTTTGGTCATATTTACATTTTATGAGCATAATAATTTATTAATAATTCCGATGATTGAATATACTTTCAACCACTAAAATTAGTATACTTAGAAAATATTGTATGGGATCCGTTCAATTTTAACTTTCATTACCATTAATACCCTAAACCTTGGATTCTACTTTTCTTAAAGCAGAGAATAAGGACAAGTCTCCAAGCTTAATACCCCAAAGATTGAGGGCACATGGCATGTAATAATGCTAGGTTGTTGGGCTGTCCTCTCATGCCCAATTCGAACCCACAAAAAACTCTCGCTTGATGGAGGCATCAATTGAAAAGGCAATCATGCTACAATGCCATATAAGTTGAAATAATATCACGTGACATTTTATCATGAGACGGTTTAAAATATAGTCAATTTTTTCATCCAATCATCCGCTGTCACCTACACTTCTGTTCCTCCATTCTAACAAAATGGCATAATCCTTCAAAAATATAATCACACTCGAAAAGTACGGTGTTGTTCCGGTGAATGCTATAAAACTAATTTTACTAAATGAGTGAAAAGTTTTTCCAACAATATGCGAAATTTTATTGTCTTCATGGCTGTAAGAAATAATTTTTTTGTGGGATATTATTTATATTTTTTAAACAAAAGAGCCAAATATTACAATAGTCTGAATTTTTCGTATATACGATTTAAAAAAATGTATACACCAATAGTTGATTTTTTTAATTATATCATATCAAACATAAATAAAGAAACACAATAATTAGAAACAAATATGTCAAACCAAAAGTTAAAACAAATCGTTGACAACAGGGTTCGAACTTGCGCATGAAAAAGAAAAACCCAAGAGATTTTAAGCACGTCGCTTTAACCTAAGGCTGACAAGCGGGTCGAGCGATTCACGCTAAGCTCATAATTCTTTGGGAAGAATACATAAATCATGTCTTAACTATATCCTAATTCAATTTAAGATAAATGTTTAAAAATTCAGAACTTAGGTGATAAAAAATAATATATTATATATTGAATAAATATATATTAGGTAATATCTCGACTCACTCCAATCTCTTTCTAATCTTTCTCTACAGACTCGCTGCAACCATAGTCATTCGGCATGCACCCTGCCTCCCATCACCTCTCACACCATGGTGGTAGTACGAATCTAGATAAAGGCGTCGATTCAAGATCCATGAGCATAGCATCTCAAAGGGTAATGGCTTGTTTGGATTTTTAATTTAGCAAAATATTGACGAGAATTGACGCAGTGTCTAATTGAACTTCAATTGACGGATTTTTGGCGATGAGACTTAAACTACATGTAAACTGTTGTTACATGTGATGTTGATCCAATTGAGTCTGGTTAATATCCATGAGCTCAAATCAGTTAAGGTTGTAGTTGTTAAATAAATATCATACATTTGACTTGCAGCTTCTTAAATTGTTGGTCTGATTTTTGTACAAGCTATTTTGGTTCACAATATTTTCTACAAAACTAACAGTCATGTATTAGACTAACTCTTCTTATTTTCTTAATGATAGTGAGCATAATCCAGCAGATATATCATTGCCCATATGGATTATATGCAATTGACAAGAATGGCATCACAACCCATCAATCAGCAGCTATACTCATTCTGCCACACTTTTGGATTTTGGTTTCAACTATATTGGTATAGAGGAGATACCGCCCATAAATAGATCAAGAAAATTAAGATTAAGCTCAAGATATTCGTATAGATTTTCATTATGTTGTCACACATTGCAGATTACAGTTTTACTCATTGTGACAATTAGTGAATCATAACTTAAATTCTGCATTATGTTGTCACACATTGCAGATTATGTCTATTTTTGTTTTAACTTTTGTTCATAACATATTATAGTGGTTTTTCTACTTCTAGTTTTTCATATATTTTGTTGCTTAGAAGCTATAATGGTGAAATATGATAGATTCTCGCGGGCACAGCTGCAGTAGATGGTCATATTTTGACTTTTTTTTAAAAAATTTCAGCCTCCCAAATATTGTTCTGGGTCTGCATTCAGCCCCCGTGAATCTGCAAAATAGCATCTGAGGAAAGGTAACACCGTAAAATCTCATACATACCTAGTGAAGAAGGATGTTGTTGTATTTGGTAGGATTGGGGTTAGGGGATGAAAAAGACACTACGCTGAAAGGGCTTGAGACAGTCAAAAAATGCAGCAAAGTGTATATGGAGGCCTACACTTCTCTGTTCTCCTTTGGTCTCTCTGCCACTGGCCATCCCACTTTGGTGGGTTTTATTTATTATTTCTATTTTTAATTGAATGCAAGTTTCTTAAGTTTGAATCTTTATTTTAACATTATGCAGGAAAACCTGCATGAGAAATCAATTATAGTTTCAGATAGGGAAATGGTAGAGGAAAAGGCAGATGATATGCTGTTAGAAGCCCAGCCTTCTGATGTGACCTTTTTAGTCGTCGGGGACCCTTTTGGGTAATTTTGATTTCTGTAAATTTATTTTTATTGTTATTTCCCAATATTTCTCTTGAAGTGGTTACTTTTACTGTATATTTAAGAGAATGATTCTGGAAACTTTGTTAGTATGATTATGTTGATGTTAGCTACGAATTCTTTTAAAAGTAAACCCTTGGTTTGGTTTGATAGAATGTATAATTTGCGCAATCTATTTTAGCTTCAACTCTTCAACCACTCATTTATTCAACTTTTATCAAAATTTGATGAAAGTTTTATCAAAAACTTTGTCAAACAACCCCTAAAATTGATGTGAACTATTGTCTTTACGAACTGCTTGTATTGGTTGTGATTACTGTTTTATGAACGATAAAGAGTTGCAACCTACATTGATCTTCTTCTTGTTGTATGACTATTCAAAAATCAATAAAATAATGTGGCATGGAAAATGGAATCGGAGGCCTAAACATTGGCCTTGCGGTTGCATAAGCCTTTACACGGTTTAAAGGCCCTGCCATTTTGTTCTATGCGGTCGCATAGATCAACAATATAACCGTTAGATGCCCGTTTTGTTTGAAATTCTGGTGGCTTTTCAAATGTTTTTGGCACCAATTCGTGTAGCCTTGCATGATGGCTATAAGTAGGTGGTTTATGATCCATGAAACAAGATTGAAAAAACATAGAGAAACACTTGGTATTATTCCCTCATTTTTAAAATTCATTCTCTCTTCATATTCATTTTGTGTTTTCAAGTTTTGGAAGATTACACTAAGTGCTTAAGTGTTAATCCTTTTCAAGACTTGATAAATCCTGCAAACCATTTGCCAAGATATCTTAAGCACCAAAATTCAATCCGATAGGGGGCAAATATCATTTGAGGACTACAATTACGTGTTTAAACCTTTGATTCTCCTTTGCAAGTTCTTGATCATTTGTTCTCAATTTCTTCTCAATTCCTCTTTGTGCAAACATTATTTCCCAACAGTTGTCCGAGCGAAGAAGTTGGGGGTGGATGTTAAGGTGGTACACAATGCGTCAGTGATGAATGCAATTGGAGTTTGCGGCCTGCAGCTTTATCGGTATGGGGAGACAATTTCAATACCTTTCTTTACAGACACCTGGTGGCCTGATAGTTTCTATGAAAAGATTCAATACCTTTCATATTTGTAGCATCAGTTCTTCACTGAGCAAATTTATAATAGGAAGACTTTATTTCTCTTTCTAACTGTTGTTGTTTATTTGATTTTTGCAGATTTTACGTTTTTGGATTTTATTGTCGTTTTGCACCAGATAGAATGTATATATCGATTTTTTTTTATGTGATTCGTGTTTCTTCTTTTTAGTTTTTCTATTTCGTTTACATTTTTCTAATATGAGACAACAAAAAAATTAAAAATAGGGGAAATTTATTGTTTTAAAAAAATTTATCCTCCTTTTGGATCACAATTTGAAGTTTCATTGATCATCTAATAACTAGTTTGCACTTGGATTTGCACATTAAAATTTAAAAATCCTTTCATGCACTTGAGCTGATCATTGCATGCTTTCTGAATTGCAGCATATGGTGAGGACACTTGTGTTGGTATGGCCACAGTGAAGATCAGGTGATAGTTGCAGTTTCAATGAAGCAACTTTTGACAATAGATTTTGGACCTCCTGTGCATTGCCTCCTCATAGTAGGCCACATTCACCCAGTGGAAGAAGAAATGCTGGAATTTTATAAAGTTGGCAAAAGTTCAAATCATACTTCTGTGTGTTTGAGCCACATTATTTTGGAATAATAGATTGATGAGAATGTGTGGTTGAAAAAGAAGGAAAAATTATTGATGTTATGGAAAATATTATTTTTTTGAAGAATGTGTGGTTGAAAATGAGTAGAATAATGAAAATGAAAATTTTAGTGTGGCCCAAACAGGGATAATTTGTTATTGTCCGCATTGGTCCTATATCATAATACGAGTTATAATTATCTGATTTTATGCTAGAAATTGGTTTTAATGTGGATTTCAATGTCGTGCATCTTTTGAACAATTTACCGCTTAATATCGTTTATGGTATATTTTTTATTTTTTTTTCCCCAAACAAAAACGGCAGTAAATATATCAAAGGAAATGCACAAGATAATTTAGCCACTGTTTGAACCACATTAAAATTTTCATTCTCATTCTTTTATTCATTTTCAACCACACATTTTTCAATAAAATAATATTTTCCATCACATCAATAACTTTTCCTTCGTTTTCAATCATATATTCACATCACATCATAAAAAATAAAAATAAAAATGCATTCTTTCCATTTTAATATGCAAATTATTTTGGAATAATAGATTGATGAGAATGTGTGGTTGAAAAAGAAGGAAAAGTTATTGATGTTATGGAAAATATTATTTTATTGAAGAATGTGTGGTTGAAAATGAGTAGAAGAATGAAAATGAAAATTTTAGTGTGGCCCAAACATGGATAATTTGTTATTGTCCGCATTGGTCCTATATCATAATACGAGTTATAATTATCTGATTTTATGCTAGAAATTGGTTTTAATGTGGATTTCAATGCCGTGCATCTTTTGAACAATTTACCGCTTAATATCATTGTTTATGGTATATTTTTTATTTTTTTTTTCCCAAACAAAAACGGCAGTAAATATATCAAAGGAAATGCACAAGATAATTTAGCCACTGTTTGAGCCACATTAAAATTTTCATTCTCATTCTTTTATTCATTTTCAACCACACATTTTTCAATAAAATAATATTTTCCATCACATCAATAACTTTTCCTTCGTTTTCAATCATATATTCACATCACATCATAAAAAATAAAAATAAAAATGCATTCTTTCCATTTTAATATGCATCAAACACTAAAGCCTTGTTTGATTGCCACATTTTTCATGGAAAATGTCATATCCGAGGAAAACGAATTCACTTTGGCCGTTTGATTGTAACGTGAAAATTGAAACAGAATTCTAAGGTACAACCAATTTAAGCTACATTTTCTTTGTTTTTGTGGAAAAAGAATNAAACAAATAGAGAAATCACTGTATTTTATGAACTGTATCTCTCTAAGTTCAAATAAAAACTTATAAATGTAGCTACTGATAACCTAACTTCACATGGCTACATGAGCAACTGAAACTAGGACACTTGATGATAAAGTGTTTTCTCCGATTCAGAAGGAATTTGTATTTACATGAAGGATTTCAGCATTCTGATGTCACCTTGATGTAGCATATTCACGCTTCATGCGATCCTAAAAACGTAGTCCTTTCCATGTAGTCAAGGACGAAAAGATTTTGTACATTTACCATAAAGTTAACCCCTAAATGAAAATCTTCAACAAAAGTACTAGAATGCAATTCTTAACGGGGTATAATTGCCACACTTGCTCTGCAATTTGCCCTGCAACCATGTCACCCGAACATAGTTTCTCTTGAGAGAAAGGAATGTCTCCCTGAAACTAGGATTCTCAAAGAGATCCAAGGCAGCATAATACAGGCAGTCTTCAATGCCTTCTATCTCATCCAAGGTTTTTATGCAATTTGTAATTGTGAATTTTCTATCAATTTGAGGCATTGTAACTGTTCGCAGCCTTGAGGAAGCAATCATCTCTGTAAAGGCTTTTGCCATTCTATCACTTAATTCTTGATTCCAGTTATTTTGCACAGACACAGAGACCAATTCTGAAGGGTGCTTTCTCTTTTTATCTGCTGTATTCGTGTTTTGTGGTGAAGATTCATTCTCATGAGCATTTTTTGACGAGGATGGAGTTTTAGGACGTGGGTTCCCACCTTCTGTACCTGGGAGATCAGTTCCACCGGACTTGCCCAGTTCTTCATAGTGGCTTGATTGAGCATATTTGCCATCCACCCCCGAATCTGCAAATATGGTGCATAGTTGCTCGTAAATAGCACAATCCTTGGCTTTTGATTGTTCTGTCTTTGATTGTGCCTGTATGCATAAAATGTTTTATGACAATATTCTGTAGCTTAGCACGTAAATATATATACATGCATGTAGCTGTATGTACATAGGAGAGCACAGGGATGAGAGATACCCCAAAGTCTTCCCATAAATCAAACCCCAAGTAGCAAGGATCCTGCATTGCATCATTTTGGTTAACAGCAGATTGAAGATTGTGATAACGGGTCCTAAGAACATCTAGATGTTTCCTCAATTGATTGTTATTGAAATTGAGATTGGTCTGTCTGTTAAATTCCTCACGGATCTGGTTCCATATTTTCCTGTCAAAGACATTATTTGTCCTGTTTCCTATCTTAATATGCTCCACCACTATGTCTGCAAAAATCTTATCAAGGGCTGCTGTCCATCTCGTCCTCAAACGCTCTTGCTTGGGCTGCTGGTCTATAGCTTCAGCATCCATCTGCATTTTCTAGAAAAGCATTTCAAATAATCAAAAATATCATGACATTCAACTAAGTGCAAAAATTACTCAAAGAACAGCCAGTCCTTTCAGCTGGTAAATATAAAAGACAAATTTACCTGGGGTTGATTTTCACCCAAGTATTGGCTTATCCGATTAAATTGCTGGTTCTGCTCTTCTGCAAGTGTGTGCCACATCACACTATCACGGTGGCCAAAATTTCCAATTGAGAAAAGGATATAACAAATTAACAAGTACAGTGGAATTTCCACATCCAAGATAAAAAAATTCAGTTTTTTCACAATGCATTTTACAACTTTTAAGCCATCATTAACAGGTCAGTGAAGTGATTGCATATTGCATTTTACAGCTGTTCTAAGAACCAAAAGTGAATAATTTAATCATGCTCCAACCTTATAGTAAAACACAATCCTAACCTCATAACGGTACCAAAAAATGAGAACAAAGTGAATATATCAAAAGCTACAATTTTATTAAACAATGATCCAGATGATGCCTCGTGATTTACTTAACAACACATTGCCTCAATCACCATATCAAGAATACGAGTCATCAGTCATCAAACTTCCATTGCATCTTAAACCCTAAATCACAGTCCAGAATTTTTAAACGTTTAATTAACAGTAATAAATCACACATAAGACTAGCAATTAAACATCTACACCGCAATCAATAATAAACCGAAAGCATTAACAAAAGAGATACACCAACCAATTAAGAAAAAACATAAATTGGTGATACATATAATAGGCAGAAAGGTACCTGATCAGCAAAAATGATCGGGAAGCCGCCGTACAATGGGAATTCCAGGAATTGAAATTGTGATTTTAGGTTTAGCCGTGGAGCGTTACAATTTATTTACAGGTAAAAAGCAAACAAAGAGTAAATGCTTATAGTAAATTAATAAATTAAAATCAAAGGAAGGTTAAAGTTTATTGGGCTTAAATGGACTGTAATGTGTATAGATAGGGCCGGCCCATGTTACTGCAAATGTGTACAGTTACACCTCTATAAAATAATAATATGAGGACGGAATTTATTTATTTTTTCTTTCGAGAATTTATTGATAAATAATCTATTTATATATTTATAAATTACGTGAAGTCATCAAGCTATTATTAGTCAACATCACTAAATGTGATGAATATCAAGCACTTTTTGAATTATTCTAATGAAAATAATACGGTGATGAAATAATCTACTGAAAATAATATTCAAGGAGTACAAAATATGCCTACCGAAAATTATCATGATTTGAATGTTATGTTTCACCAAATATTTGTTCAAAATAAGCATTTCAAGCATTGCATCCCTAAATAATTACTTTGTAGAACATGAAAAAAAAAATACAAAACAAAACAAAATGTTGTATATGCATTTCAAAAAATTAGGACTGAATTGAGGTTCAATTTGGGTACACGAAAATCAAGCAAGTTTAAATACATATATTTTCAAAAGAACAAAAAAATGAATTGATAAAGTAGTAACTTAGTAAAAAATTCTTTATATGTATTAATCAACCATTACTTTATATTTTAGTTGGACCCTAAAAGATTTTCCTCTGCTTGGTAGAGATTAAAATCAAGTCGAAGATAACAATTAATTTTAATCACACATTTCATAGGACCCACAACTTTAAAACCTCTCATTTCAACTTTAAGTAAAATTATTATGCTTAATGTATAGTTCCAAATTGGGATATAATAATTTCATTATTTTAAACAAGATAATTAATTTATCGAGATTTTATAAAAATACAATCATCACAAGATTTGTTTTATGTGCACGTCTGTTACTGTTATATTTGGGTTTGGTCTCTTAATCTCATAAAATTTACGAGGAATTTGTAAAATAGTACCACTTGGTATTAAAAAACGCAGTCGCACCTTTTCTTCTAGCAGCGGGTGGATGGGTGTACCCCCATCCATAATTGTTATATTCATGCAGCCAGTATCGCAGCCACAGAGCCTGAACCAACGAGACAGAAGAAGAAACATCATCGTCCCAGAAATCTTCTGTCCAAACAACTGCATTTTTTTAGATCCTCCAAATTCTTGTATATTTTCTCATTCCCTTTTGACTTTTGAATAAAAACCATGTAGGCTGCATGTTAGGCATTTTCCTTTTATTACCGATTCTAGAAAATTTCAAGGAAATGGGAAAGAAATCGCGGTGCAAAGGATGTTGTGGATGGTGTTTGTTGTTTATTGTGTTAGCAACAATAGCATTTGAAGTTTTCGTTACTGTAAAATTGAAAAATTAGAAGTCTGATTCAGATGAGTCTCCTATTCCCGATTCTGTTGGGAAGAAATATGCAGACGCTCTTAAAATTGCATTGTAAAAAATAATTCTTTAAGGTAGAATTTAGCAACCTAGATCAATCAGAAATCCGTTGAACTGGAGCCTTTATTCCAACTGTTTTTGCAACTGATTTCAGTTGGAATCTTCAACTATATGG
>CAIGRT010001728.1:0-11682 GCA_903798405.1 Fraxinus platypoda
CATTTTAAACTTATCTGATGACTTTCTGGTAAAAATCTTCTGTACGTGTAGCATTACTCTTAAAAAATACCTTATGAGCATGTCTCATTACAAAAACACATTAATTATTTACTTCGTACTACAAACGTTTTTATCATATTTGATTTGATAATTTTTCAATAATAAAAAAATAAAAATAAAATCACTGTACTTCCCCTCATGATTGAAATGGAACTCAATGAAATAAATCCGCACGTGTTCTAAACCCTTCCCATTAAACACTTGCGTATAGCAAAACAGAACGCGGAATTCAAACCCCTCTATTCTTAACCAAAGTTTATAAACACATCTCACATCCGCGTATCCTTGCGCTCACTGGGATACTGCTTCAATTGCAAATCACACAAATCAATTCGCCACTCGCCGAAAACTTCATGTCCATGTTGAATTAACTAACTCTATAAAGTTCGAATCTTTTCCCAATATTTTTTTTTTTTAGGTTTAAGAGCATAATTTCGAGCTGTCTTGAGAATATTCTTTTAGGGTTCGAGAATTTTGAGCTGCGAGAAGTTCGAGAATTTCGGCAGAGAGGCCTGGCAATGGACTACGAGCCGTATGATAGCAGTGGTGAGTATTTTTCCTGATAATATATGTATTTCGGTTTTAAAGTGATGGATTTTGTAAATTGAGGTTAGGGTTTTGTGTAATTATGATATGCATTGTTGCTGTTTGTGAATTTGGGGCGAGTCGGGTCACTATTGAAAGTAAAAATTACGTCTTGGAGTTTCAATTCTTGAATTTCTTGTATTTTAAGAATTGATTTACTGAATTTTTAGCTAGGTTTTTTAGGTTTTGCACTGTCAATTTTTTTTTCCTCTTATGTTTAAACTTTGGAAGTATTTTTTGTTCTTATAAAAGAGAGAGCTGGGGAGCTTAGAAAATCTATCCTCATGTATTAATAGGTATAAACTTTTTAGGTAACAGTTCATTTTACATTGTAGAATTCTGAATTCATATGAGGGTTTGAATTATTTTGTTGCCGATACACTACCATACAAACCTGATAGTGGTCCAGGTTAAATGGCACATTAGATGGGTTATTTTCAATTTCTGAAGTTTCTAAGCAATGCATTAATTATTGAGAAATCAAATTTGTGAAAAATTCAGTTACACTGTTATACTGAAAGTGTGGGGGAAAAATAACAAAGTTTATAGATGCAGTTCGCAAAAGAAAGAGCTCTGAGAACTGAAAGATCCTCTTTCTTGGTTGAATGTATTTGATTAAATATCTCTATGTTTCCATCAGGTAGGTGCTTACTGCTTAGAAATTTATGTTAGATTTGAATATCTTCTACCATTTGTTTAAGAGTAGAAATGTTAAAGAGTGTTAGGATTTGTTCTTATCTGAATATATGAGAGGGATGGACTTGATTAATGATTTTAGTATGGGGAAGAAGTGGAATACCGATTATGAATTTGTGATCATTTATCATGATAATGTTGGAATGTGTGTATCATGGTTTAAAGTTCATTTCCATATCATGTTTTGGAATAATGAAAACTATAACATGTTAAGTTTTTGGAAATTCTTATAAAAATGATTGAAAAGTTGCATTTCCGTATAAATAAATCCATTGTGTTTACAATGCTGGTTCAATTTAACAATTATAAAATGAAAATATAAGAATTAGTATTAATTATTTTGTGAGAAAGTGAGAAATTTATCTTAATGAAAATCTTAGTTTTTTTGTGATTACTCGTGTTATGTTCTCTAAAATGGAACCATTTTGACAATTATAGATATGTATTAAAATGTTGAACTGTGCGTATTATAATGGGTATGCATGAGTAATTGTTTTTACCAAATTCCCGCTACTTGCCCTTCGCCTTTTTTGGGTCAGGATGTTTTAGCTTTTTACAGAAAAAGGAAATACTCATGCATTATGTCATCTGTCTTTTGGGATATAAGACACTCATCATATTGTTGTATATGGGCAGATAAATTGATAGGTATAGTCATTCAAACTTGTTACGATATTTTAATGATGTAATAAATTAATGTTGAATTAAATGCGCATCCATGTCAACATCTTCACACATGGCATCTATAATTATATATACCTATGAACTTAATTAAATAAGCTATCTTCTACTCTTCATCTACAAGCATGTTTGGAGTGTTTACAAAATATCTTATAAAAAGATAGAAATGAGGGATGGATAAGGGGGTAGTACTTATAAGTCCCTCTAAGCGTGTGAATAAAAAGTGACTTTTGTGTTTATAAATAGTTTATAAACATGAGCCAAACATGGGGTACATATATTTCCTCCTCCACTTTGAGCAATGGAATAATTTCCCATGCCTAATATCCCAAAATTCACATTTATGGTCATGCTATTGGAAAGGGTGTTCAAGCTTAATTATTGAAAATGTGCTTGTCTACTCCTACCCATTATAGTCTTTGCATAGAGATGATTCTTTCTTAACAGTAGCTTTAAAGGACATGTAACGCGTGTAGCTTGTTCCACAATTATACGGTTCTGTAGGTATCCCCTAATCTAATACCCACTACTAAGGGTTGAAAGTAGCTAAATCGCTTGTATAATGGATCTAAGAATAGCCAATGTAGCGAACAACGTATTTCAGGGGAGGGGTTAGGGCGGTTCCTTATCTCTTTATACCTAAAAAATGCGATTGAGAGTGGATTTCAGGTTCGATAGAGTCGAGAAGGTATTAGCCATCGGTGACCGTACTTTCATAAAAGCAACATTGGGCGGTGGTTCCTCTCTTTCCTCTTGAACCTCGAACAAAAAATCGATCTCGCCAACTTAAGAACTTCTTGTTCTTTGTAGCGCTTATTTCGTACATGTGCTAACCATAAGCCCCAACATTCGCTTTAAGCCCGATGAGAGAAACAATGTCTCTGGAGGAAGATCAAAAGTATCTATTTCCTTCGCTTTAGTCCTATACCCTAGAAAGTGAATTTTGTTCCTTATGTTCATCGTTCTATTATGTATGATTTCAAGATGAAGAGGGGGCAGAAGTTCTCAAAACGCCGTGAGTCGTTGCTCTTGCCTGTGCTTCATGTTTTCAACGGTTTGGAGCTTGTGCAACCCGATGGCTTATGTGCGAATTGTGGCCCACGCCTCCTGTTTGTTAAAGGTGGGCTACGTGAGCTCTGATTCGATCCGGGTATTTAATCCTGCCGCTGAGATGCTCAGTTGACTCCTTAACCTTGATAGAAAGATGGCTTATTGCCCTTCTCAACTCCGCATTTTTCAGTTTATTGTGATCAAGTATAGAATTATATAGAAATGCTGGTTTTTTTCTTACCCTCTCTGGAAAAGGTCTTCCCTCCCTTGCTGCATTAGTAAATACTGAAAGCTGCAGCTAATGTACTGCTATATATATGGTCGGGCTTTTTCTTTCGTATTACCTTGAGCTTACCTTTCCTTTTTCGCTAGGTAGAAGGAAGACCACCCCAACCTTGATCCTAACCCAAGGGGATGAATGTTCAGCTTGCTTAAGAAAGAGCGCCATTTATTTCTCTATCTCCTTTCTTTTTATTCTATATAATGACAGAAACTTAGACAATCAGGTGTCTTGATTCTATCGGCTTTGATTACGATTAGTATTTTCATTAGCAATAAATGCTCGTAATCAATAATCTGTTATTTATTTGGACACCCACTTTCGTATAAAATGTAAAGATAGAGACATAGATGACAAGACACCAGATTCTTTAATTAACTTTTTTGATGTTTTGTTTCTAGTAGTACTAGAATATTGCTTCATAATGAGCTGTATGAGTCAGATCACGTGCTACTCTCTCCACGAGGAGATGTAAAGGAATGAGCCACGTACATACGTAGAAAGGTGTCTTTTGATGTATGAATTGGAGAACTAATTGGCAAGAGATCACCTAGGAATTTAATTAGTCAGTTGGAAGTCGGAACAACTATAAAATTCGCACTGCAAAAGGAAAATATTTACTAGATGTTCTAAGCTGTCTAAAGTAAATCCATGAACCTGATCTTCCAAGGCTTTGTTGAAGATCATATTTAAATGATATACATGTGGCCCTCTTAACAGAATAAGTTTTTAGATATGCATGTTTTAAGTTGCGTAAAAGTTGTTCAACAGGCTTCATTCGCTAAACCTGCTCTTTCTAATTGTGAAATTTTGGATGACATGTCTAACTTTATTTTTCTGCACTCTTGAATACTTTCCTTTTGATTTCATTTTAGGGCGTACTGGCTTCTTTATCCAAATAACACAATTTCCTTGCCGTCCTTTAGTTTTGATAGCGTTGTGTTTCAGGAACTGATGATGATCTTCCTCCACCACATCAAAATAGAATTCCAAGAGGTGGCCGCATTGCTGGGAATGGAAGGCCTGCTGTCATGGGTGCTGCCCCATATCCTAGAATGCATGATGAAACTGATATGGAAGCCAAAATTCACCAGCTTGAGCAAGAAGCATACAGTTCAATTTTAAGAGCCTTTAAAGCACAAGCTGATGCCATTACTTGGGTACTTTTTGTCACATTGAACACTTGAAACTAATACTGTCATATTTGTTTGATCAGGTTTAAATGACTGCTCAATAAAATGTATTTTCTTCAGGAGAAGGAAAGTTTAATAACTGAACTGAGGAAAGAGTTACGACTGTCAAATGAAGAGCACAGGGAGCTTCTTGGTAGAGTTAATGCAGATGAAACGATCCGAAGAATAAGGTACCTTCTGATTTAATAGAATTGATAATGTGCTATTTTGTTTCTTCTTTTCATAAAACTTGGGAAATGCTATCAGAGAGTGGAGGCAGTCAGGTGGGCTTCAACCAGGCATTCATGGTACTGGTCAAGCTGTCAACGATCCGGTGCCCAGTCCTTCCGTATCAGCTTCTCGCAAGAAACGGAAAATAGCCCCCTCTTTGCCTTCTCAATCCTTTGGTGGGCCATCTCCTTTCCACCCACAGGCAATGGCCACGGCAAACCAGCCATCTTCATCGTCTGCGAAGCGTGGACCCATGATGGGGACAAAGGGGAAAAAGCCTAAATCTGTAAGCATTATTTATTACGAAGTTTGCCCCTATACAAATTTTGATTCTAATTTTCATTTATAATTTCCTTGACAGGGTCAGATTCCTACTGGTTCATCCTCAATGAAAATGCAATATCCCTCTTCTGGTCCAGCTGGAAGAGGTCAATTTGGTAACCGTATTTCTTCTGGTGGCCTTCCAAATGAACCTGCCGAAGGAGCTACATTTAATCAATTCATTGGACGGAAAGTAAGGACCAGATGGCCTGATGACAATAATTTCTATGAAGCTGTCATTACCGACTACAATGCAGCTGAGGTAGATCTGATTTGTGGTGATTTATAGACTTCACGTTGAGCTTATTTAATACTTTGAACTGCAATACTTTCCAGGATCGACATGCTCTAGTTTATGATTGTGGTACTCCAAATGAAACATGGGAATGGGTCAACCTTGCCGAGGTAGGTGCATGTTTTTTCTCATGTTATGGAACATTCAAAAAAATATTTTCACGTCACACATAGACAAGTGCTTTATTTCTTATATATGAGAGCATTCCATGAGTAAAATTCGGTTCTTGTATTACCTCCGTCCCATAAAGATAGACTTGTTTATATTTTCACACAAATTAAAAAAATATAATTAATATAGTTGGAAATATAAATTTTTCTTACATTTTTCCTAATATACCCCTAAATTAAATAATGGTTTAAATATGATGAGTTTAATTTGTTGATAACAATGTATGTTAAATATGAGCATATTAGAAAACTAAAAAATATCCGTACTTTTAATAAGAAAAGTGGCTTATAATTTGAGACATACGAAAAAGGAAATAAAGTCATGTGACGGAATGAGTACTATTTAAATGATGGCCAAGGAGATTGATTTAGATGTTGTTGCTTCTGTTCACGTATGACCTAGAGTCAAAAGTTATTTACAATTTTCTGGAGATGTGGATACGGTTTTCAAATTTGCATTGAAAATCTCCGTGATAAAAAAATCTTTTGATTGAATACCTGAAGCTGTATTTGCATGTCAAATGGTCATATGTCATATTACTGCCTATATTTCAAATTTGATGTTGTAGTATTGTGTTGTAAGGACACTTCAACTAAGATGGTGTATCTGTGTCTGCCACGTGTCAAATACCATTGTCATTTTTATTTTTTTTATTAGAAATATTATATATTTTAGTTATTATTAAATAACAAGTATGCACTTATATTTGAAAGATTTTAACAAGAAAAATTAAGAACAAATATAAAGCTAAATTTATACTATTTAAATGAAGAATTTTAAAGAATTTAATCAACGTAGCGGCTATGTGCCTCGTCAGTATTTTTTTTTTTTTTTTAAATCGCCTACACGTGTCCGTATCGGTGCATCATAGATAAAGGATACTGAAAAATTAATTCTCTTAATTATGGGAGAGTGAAATTTTAATTAATTTGATTATGTAAAAAATTGTCGGTCAAAGTTTATTTCAAAATAATTATGTGTATATACTGATGATTTTCTAACTGTTTGTCATAATCTTGGATTCCTCTTATAGAATTTCCATGTTTAATTAGTATTGACCCCCGCTTATCATCCACGACCCCAACATTAATTTTACTTCTGTTCCAGTGAGATATTTTGGAGAAAACCATCCAAAACTGGTGCTTTTAAGTTTTTGTTTTTAAAACTCAGTACTCGTTTGACCCCACTCAGTGGCTCTGCAAGAGATCTTACTATTTTGTATCGTCTACTTGTATTTTGTATTTCTTGCATTTCTTACAACTATGTAACTGTTGGTGAAAGTTTGATTGATCAGTTACAACATATAATGCGGGTAACGAAAAATTCATGTATTAATTTGATCTTGTACTGTCTCATCTACAGATTTCTCCTGACGATATACAATGGGAAGGTGAAGACCCTGGAATTTCTCGTCGTGGAGGTTATGTTGGATCAGGCCATGGGATGAGTCGACCTACTGGGAGAGGTAATGCTCCTGGTGCAGGAAGAGGTAGGGGGTTGACAAAATTCAGGAAGGATTTTCCACCATCGCAGAATGGCATTGGAAAGAAGGGATCTGACATCATTCAATTGCTTCAGACTGATACTCTAATTAAGGAGGTAGGTAAAAGTTGCTTGAGATGTGTATATAGTTATATACTCAGATGTGCTACTTAATGTAGGTGTTGACTGACTGTGGACTTTGGCAGGTGGAGAGGGTTTTTGGGGCCAGTCATCCGGACCCTGCAGAGATGGAAAAGGCAAAGAAAGTGCTGAAGGTTCGAAAAACACTTCAATTTTTTAGTCTTTGCACATTTACTTCACTTACTAGTAGGTTTACTGTTATTCTTCCTTTTGATCGAAACAGGAGCATGAACAAGCTCTAACTGAGACCCTTGCAAGGCTTGCAGATATATCTGATGGGGAAAGTGGTATGTCTTTGTAGTACATTTATGATGATCCTATGATTTTTAAAATTGGCTGTCTTTAGTTTATAGATGAATGCCTGCTTTGATGACTCACTGAAAACTACTTATTCTATTAACCGGTGATCGTGGTAAACATTAAACTCGGCTCTTTGATGCTCACATGTTTTTGTCCTGCCATCAATAATGCTAGTTTAAATTTGGATTTTTTTTTTTTTTTGTTTTTAATGACAATGCACTTTTGAAAGGGAAGAATCCTTGTCTTCCTAGTTCTTAAGTATTGCAATGGAGGTTTTAGATCTTGACCCCTTGAGGAAAAAGGGAATAGGGAGTAGAAATTATAGTATTTTTTACCTACAGCCCAGAAGAAAACCTGTCATCCCCCTGGACCAAAGCCCAAAAAATCAAAGCTAGCACAATGCATCCATATGCACAATTAATTAGCTTGACTCCATCACTGACATCCTACTGTCAGTGTTGCATGAAACCCTGGCAGACAGCAAAGCTCAATCTCAGATATGGAACGATATGATAAACCTAGTTCGGATTTTTAACCAGTACCCGTCTTATTGTAGTTAGTTTGACATAGCCCCTGTCCGAGCCAAATTCTCTAAAAATTCATTTTTCTCCAAATTCTTTTTAAACCACATATTCTTTCAATAAAATAATTTTACACGTAAACCCTAAACATTTTCCTACTTTTTAACCACATATTCTCCGTAAAAATAACCATTACAAAACTCATTTTTCCCAAAAATGGAGCTCAAACAAAGCCATAATGCTAGGGAATAAATGGCAAAACTTTTTGAAACAATAGGGAAGCTATTTTTTTTACAACAAATATCAAAGTTTTTTAAGACCATAGAAAAACCTTATTACGTAATATGATTGAGGCAAGCAATTTTTTTTCATTATTTAATTATTGTCGTCATCGTCGTCAGTACTACTATAGTTGTCACCACGAGCAAGTCACAAAACATTAATTCTGATGGAGCATTGTCTGTCTTTATATGCAAATTATGAACGGGGACCATATTAGCAATGCAGTTCTGTTAATCCCATAATTACTCTTCTGAATGTTTGTTATTTGGCTTTCAACTTTACTTGGACAGTAAAATGCTCTTGTAAGTGATGGACCAAGTCGTATAATATTTCTTGACGACATTGTTTTTGGTGATTCCTGTTCTCCTTTACAACAGATGAGGAACGCTACTTGCATGAGCAACCAATGGGGCGAGAATGATAAAACTGAACCGTGATGGTAATTCTGTCCTGCAAAATGGATAGCAAAGGAGATTTAGATAGTGGCCATTTAGGGCAGGTGGCATGGGTTTGTATCTAATGATTACCAGTATGGTAATAGCCAGATTTGATCCTGGGGTTCTGTTGTATAATGCCATTTTTCAGCAATATTAGCTAATGTCTAGTTATTTGACTTAGGCCACCTCGTAGCTGAGATGGTGTTTTTGTCGTTCAGTAACAGGCAGTGTCTCTAGAATTGTTACAGTTGCCATGAACAGATCGTGTAAAAGTTTGTCGTCTTTTTTTTCCCCCTTTTAGATTGCTGGTAATTAATTTACTTTTTTATTGTGTTCATCGTGCTGGGCTTGTTAATAATTGAAATCTATCAGGAAAGTTTAGGCATACAATGGTGTCCTAATAGGCCAAGTCATTTAAACTAGTGATTCTATCACATCATTGTTACTCTACTAGATCTGTATATATTGCAATTGCAGTTTAATACTGTCAGCTTTCATGTAAATATTGTAAATACACTGCATTTATGTTTTCGGGATGATCTTTCGAAGTTTTTTTTTAATTATTTTACCCCTTATTTTGTTTCTTTTTCGGCCTATTTCTTTTGTTTCTGTTCTTGCAAATTACCATTAGCCCTTGGTTGGGCTCCATTAAAATTGTAATTCATTTTTTTCTTTTTTATCAATAACACATTCTTGATTCTCTAATAAAATGATATTACACGTAAACTTAAAAATTTTCTTTCTTTTTTAATCATACATTCTCCAAAAAAAATTACTATTTCAAATTACATTTTTTCTAAAACTCAATTAAAATGGAGGCCAAGCAGGGAACTAGTAAAGTTAGATATTTCTAACACACGTTAAAACATGTCTGCACAAACACATCACATCTTTAGGTGAATACAACTCTTTCTTTCATTGCTAAAGATTCAAATGCCACGTTTCTTTTTATTAGTAAAGTATCATGAGTCTCGATGTGTTTTTTAGGCTTACCAAGACAAGGAGGGATTAGAAATGGTGACTGCTATTTGGTGCTACTTCAAATGACTTGACGCATCGATTGTTAAGTTTGGATGCTTTGGTTCAAGACTTGGTTTTTAGGCTTGGATACTTTAGTTCGAGATTTATAGTTGTTCTTCAATGTTCTAACGACTGATCTTAACATCGTGGGTAACCTCTTAGAGCATCTCCAAAAGGCTCTTTAAATATGAGATGCTCTCTATTTTAAAGAGTCAACATTTAAAATTATGCTCCAATAGACTCTTTAAATTAACATTTTAATTTAAAGAAAATGTTTGGAGAGTCAAACTCACTCTCCATAATTAAATGCATTCAAAGAAATTCAATTTTCAATGTAGGAAAATAATAAAATAATCTAAAGAAAAGCTAGTTAAAATAAAAGATAAAGAAAAATAATAAATATTATTTGGGAATAGTAAAATCAAGTGTTAAATATAAAGAGTTTTTTGTAAAACAAACAAGATACCAAAATAGCTCTGATATCAATTGTTGTGGAACAAATCACCGGATTGAGATGTTGAAATTATATGACAAATAATAATGAAGCATTTGATCAAGCAAAAGAATAAAGAAGACAAGAATATGGTAGATGAATTAAGAGATTTTATTGACTCAAGAATAATTGAGAAGATATAAAATTACAATGGATCCTATAATTTTAGTAATCTATTTTCTCACACTATAAAATTGTATAGAAGAGCCCAATATTTATAGGAATAAGTAGGGGATGTCCAAACCCACCTGGTAGAGTTGTTGATGAAGTAGGATACCATAAAATTGAGTTCAAACTCACAATGGACTTCCAAAATAGAACTTCAACATGACATATGAATCCAATAATATTCCAAATTTGAATTCTTCATGATGTGTACTTCAATTAGAATTCTTCAATTACTTCAACAAGGAATTCGGGTCACACCCAAATTCTAACAATCTCCACCTTGACATGAATTTCGCCAAAGAATGAACTGACTTCTTCAACAATAATCAAAAAATTAATTTCTCCAACCAAACACAAAATACTCCACCTCTTCCAATGAATCCAAACACTACTCTGCAGAATTACCTCAGATTCCAAAAAATCATAATGATTTTATAATTTACCAAAATGGGCTGTAACACACCCCAAAACAGAATCAATACCAAATGCTTTTACAGAAGGCTTCTTGCTAGATTGTACACATTCTACTTCACTTAAAGCATGCTTAACAAAATCAGCATTCACATACCCTTTTCCATTGGGTCCGTTCCTAGCAATTGAATACAATGGCACCACAGGTGATTGTGGCAAAGCGACATTATCCATATCTCCTGAACTACACTGAACTGTATTCTTCAAATTCGACCATTTATGAGTTTCTAAAGGTATTGTACCAAACTGAATGTCCACCACGGTCCTGAACTTGTGCCGATTGACTCTTCTAAATTCTGCACGACCCTGCAAGATGTATAACCGAGTCCTTTTTTGTCCCTCCAATACAACTTGGGCACCCTTACAAACCTTCAAAGCTCCACCTCCACCAAAGAACTCATAACATTTTGAATCAAGGATAGACAATGAGATGAGANACCTTCAAAGCTCCACCTCCACCTCCACCTCCACCAAAGAACTCATAACATTTTGAATCAAGGATAGACAATGAGATGAGATTTTTCTTCAAATCTGGAACATGTCGAACCTGGCCAAGTGTTCTAATTGTCCCATCCAAAATCTTCAATCGACTATGCCAATTCCAGCAATCATACAAAATGTGTCGTTTTCCATAACCACGACACCTTTGGAAACAATTTCATATATAGCAAACAAGTCTTTATTAGGATACATATGAAACAAACATGCTGAATCAAGAATCCAATCATCTTCCGGTTTAGATTTAATGTCCGAAATAGCTATGAGATCTCCATTACTTACAACGTTCTCCGCGAAGTCTGCTTCACCTGAAGTATCTGAATATCT
>CAIGRT010001740.1:0-10400 GCA_903798405.1 Fraxinus platypoda
AAAAAAAAGTCAAAAATGACGGCTGGTTGGAAAACCAATTCTCACCACCAATTTGGAAGAAAAAGGCGCGTGGAGGCTGTCCCAAGAAAATTTTTTCCCATCCATTTTATGCCAATCAAACATGGATTTTGTTGGAAAATGGAATTCTTTTTCCATTTTCCATGGAAAATGGAAGTAATCAAACACAGCCTTATTTTCTTTTATTTACGGATAAAAAGTGTCCATTGTATGCTCCATTCCCAATGCGACAATCTACAATCGTTTGATCCGGAGAAAAAATGTACCTTCAGACGAAGACTCAAAGAACACTAATAAAAACAGAAACATTAGATGGTTGAAGATCAAAATATTTCTATTCCTATATAGCCAATTGGACAAGCAGCCAAGAGAGTAGCGGTATCACAAAATCAGCAAAATAAGTGAGCAGAGATAAATGAAAGAGACTTGCCAGTCTCAATGTTTTTTACGCCTATAGCAGTGACCGCACGCTCCAGTATTATATATCCAGATTTCAGGGTAAATAATTTTCAGATAAGGGTAGATTGGAACAATTTGACTAGCTACAATCTCAAGTTCTACGTGTTACCTCATGAAAACCTGAACACATATATCTCCAGATTTCCAGAAATTGTCAGAACATCCATGCTCCAAGAGTTAGTGAAGATGCTATCAAGCTGTATTTATTTCCTTACACATTGAGGGATGCAGCTTTGGGGTAGTTAGATGTTGGACCTCATGGAAACATTACTATATGGGATGAACTGAATAAAAAATTTTGCAACAAATTCTTCCCACTGGCAAAAGTAGCAAAAATCTAACTGGAAATTCAAACATTCCAATGAAAAGATGGGGAAAGTTATCGTGAGGCGTTGAACAGATTCAAGGAGCTAATTATGAAGTGTCAAAATCATATAATCACCATAGGTAATCAAATGCAATACTTCTATACCGGACTTTCACCACTGTCAAAATCTCAGATAGATTTCTTTGCTGGAGGATCAATCATAGGCAAATCAGTTCAACAATGCATGTATTTGTTTGAGTTAATTGTCACTACACATTCAATGTTCTTATCAGAATGAGTGGTGCTACAGAAGGCAGCTGGAGTTTATCAATTAGACAACATAACATCTACCAATGCACAAATAGTTGCTTTGACAAAAAAAATGTGAATTACTGGTGAAATCACAAACACAGTGAGCACATGCAGTGATGACCAGTCAATTATATGAAAATTGTGGAGCCAATCATCCCATAGAAAATTGCTTGTCTCTGAGTTTTCTCGGAGAAAAAGTAAACTTCATTCAAAATGGTTCCCTCAATTTCAACCATCTGGACAAACATACAACCCGGGATGGAGGCATCACTCGAACTTCAGATGGTTTGATAATTAGCATGAGAATAGTTCAAATAATGCCCAGCAAGAGAAATAACCAAGTTTGGGGAAGATGTTCAATCAATACATGCAAAAGATAGACAAGGTGTTCCAACAAATTCATACAAACATTTTAGAATCAGCAAGCATCTATCAAAGAGTTGGAGATACAAATTGGTCAGATAGCTCAATAGCTTATAGAACGCCCAAAGGGACATTGCTAGGCAATACAATGACCAAAAATAGAGTACAACTGCTAGAGATACATGTGAAAATGCTAGACAAAAAAGGAAAAGAGGTAGAAGTTGAAGAAGCTAACAAGGAAGAAAAATCTGCACCAATCACAGTAGATGAGGAAGAGAGAAATGAAGCACTACCATTGAGAGCACCAAGTTCAAACAAGGCTTATGTGCCACCAATTCATTTTCCTCAACAATTGCAGAAAAAGAAGTTGGACAAGCAATTCATCAAGTTTGTGGAGGTTTTTAAGAAATTGCACATAAATATCCCCTTTGCAGATGCAATAGCACAAATGCCCAGCCATGCCAAATTTTTGAAGGAAATTCTTTCCAACAAGAGAAAGCTGGAAGAACATGAGGCGGTCTATCTGAATGAGGAATGCAGTACAATTTTCCTGAAGAAGCTATCTCCTAAACTAAAGGACTTAAGGAGTTTTACTTTACCTTGCACCATTGGTTCTAATTATTTTTAGCATTCCTTATTGATTAAAGTACCCGTGTTAATTTGATGCCACTCTATGTTTATAGGTCTTTTGGACTGGGAGAAGCAAAACCAACAACAATATCTTTACAATTAGTAGACAGGTCCATCAAAAGACCAAAGTGAATCATAGAAGATGTGCTAGTCAAGGTTGCTAAATTTATCTTCCCAACGGATTTTATTATCTTGGACATGGAAGATGATTCAAATATTCCTCTAATCTTGGGAAGACCTTTCTTGGCTACTGGAAGATCACTTATTGATGTATATGATGGAAGACAATGAACATGTTATATTCAATGTGTTCAAGGCGATGAAATACCCATTAACATCATATACTTGTTTCCAAATACATGTTCTTGAAAGCTTGTAGCTGATACATTTTTAGGCAGAATATCCAACAATCCTATGTGAAGAAGATATTGCATAATGAGAATTAGAGAATGCGAAAAGAAAAGAATGTGCCAATCCATGGGAATGAGACATCGGCATTATAAGTCTTTTAGGTGCCAATCCATCACCGTCGGTATCCTCAGTAGAGAAGGCCCCAGCTCATGAGTTAAAGCATTTGCCATTATATCTACGCTATGCTTATTTACGAGAATCTATTTCACTTGCAGTAATCATTGCTAATGATATGACAGAGGAGGAGGAGAGGAACTTATTGGAGGTACTAAAGAAGCACAACACTGTAATTAGATGGACGATAGTTGATATTAGAGGAATCAGTCCTACTCTTTATATGCATAAACATAACGGAGGATGAGTCAAAGCCATCAGTGGAAGGACAGTGCAGATTAAATCCAACTTTGAAGGAAGTAGTGAGAAAAGAAATGCCAAAATTGCTAGATGCAGAGATTTTCTATCCCATCTCAGATAGTTCTTGGGTGAGTCCAGTACATGTGGTGCCTAAGAATAGTGGAATTACAGTAGAAAAGAACGAGAACAATGAGCTGATACCAACACGGTTATTTACTGGGTGGAGAGTTGTATCGTTTACCGAAAGCTGAATAATGCCACAAGAAAAATTCACTTTCCATTGCCCTATATTGATAAGATGTTGAAAAGGTTAGCAGGTCACTCAGTTCTACTTTTTGGATGGTTATTCAAGGTACAATCAAATATTCATTGCTCCAGAAGACTAGGAAAAAACAACATTCATATGTCCCTACTGTATTTTTGCCTATAGGAGAATGCATTTTGGTCTATCAGCACCTCTGCAACTTTTCAACACTGCATGATGGCCATATTCACTAATATTGTGGAAAAGTACATCGAGGTATTCATGGACAACTTTTCAATATTTGAAGATTCTTTTGATTACTGCTTGGAACATTTATCTCTAATGTTACAAAGGTGTGAGGAAAAGAATTTGGTGCTTAATTGGGAGAAGTGGCATTTTATGGTGAATGAAGGAATAATGTTAGGGCATATGATCTCTTTACTAGGTATTGAGGTTGATAAATCCAAGATACAAGCGATTGAAAAATTGCAGCCACCTACTTCAGTTAAAGGAATTAAAAGCTTTTTAGGACATACAAGGCCTATATAGAAGATCAATTCTGGAATTTTCAAAGATCACAAAACCTTGGTGCAACCTATTAGAGAATGATGCACAATTTAACTTTTTCGATGAGTGTTTAAATGCCTTTAATGATTTGAAAGAAAATTAACATCTGCACTTGTTATAGTGGCACCAGATTGGGAATTACCTTTCGAACTCATGTGTGATGCCAGGGATTCTACCATGGAGCAGTGATGGGACAACGAAAGGGAAAGATATTGCATGTTATCTATTATGCCAGCAAAACTTTGACACATGCTCAGATCAATTATGCAACAACTGAAATGGAGATACTAACAGTATTGTTTGCCTTTAACAAATTTTACTCATTTCTAATTGGTTCAAAGGTGATAGCCTACATAGACCATGCAACCTTGAAATATTTGTTCGATAAGAAAGATGCCAAACCAAGGTTGATTCGATGGATTCTATTACTACAAGTATCTAACAACATCGAAATTAGTGATAAAAATGGAACAGAAAATCAGGTATTAGTCACTTATCGAGGTTAGAATAGTCGCAGGAGTCAGATGAGGTGGACATCAATGAAATATTTTCAAATGAAAATTTGTTTCAGGTGGATAAAGTATAGTGATATGCAGATATTATCAACTACTTAAATAGTGACTATGTGGATTCAGACTTTACTTATAGTAGAAGAAAAAGCTTCTACATGAACCTAAATTTTATTATTTGGATGATCCACAATTATATCAAAGAGGAACAGATCAAATCATCAGAAGGTGCATGCCAGAAGATGAGATGAAGTCAATCTTGTCATGGGTTCATGCTTCAACTTATGGAGGATATTTTAACCCTACAAAAACAACAGCAAATGTGCTTCAATACTATTTCTTTTAGCTAACTTTATTCAAGGATTGTCATAGCTTTTACAGATCATATGATAGGTGCCAACGAACAGGAAACATATCAGCCTGTCATGAGATGCTACTAAACAACATTCTGGAGGTGAAAATCATTGATGTGTGGGGTATTGATTTTATGGAACCTTTCTCCATCATCCTATAATAATCAATATATCTTAGTGGCTGTGAATTATGTATTAAAATAGGTAGAAGCCAAGGCCTTGCCCACAAATGATGTGAATGTGGTGGTGAGTTTTATAAAGATATATATCTTTAACCGATAAGAACACCTAGAGCAATGATAAGTGATGGTGGAACACTTCTGCAATTGGTTATTAAAGGTAGTACTTCACAAATATGGGGTGCAACATCGAATAGCCACACCTTATCACCCTCAGACATGTGGACAATAGATAATGCTTTGTGGGCATAAAGCATATTGGGCACTGAAGTAGTTGAACATTGATCTAGAAAAAGGATGGGAAAACAAGAATATTACAACTTCATAAATTTTAAGAATTCAGAAGAGAGGCCTATGAAAATGCATCCATTTACAAAGAAATGACAGAGCAATGGCAGGATAAAAACATTCGACAACAAATTTTCAGAGCTGGAGATCAAGTGCTCTTGTACAATTCCAAATTGAAACTCTTTCCACAAAAACTGAAATCAAGGTGGTCCTAGCTTTTCACGGTATCTCAAGTGTTTTCCTATAATACAGTTGAACTACATCATCCAACAAAGGAAAATTTTAAGGTGAATGGGCAACATATCAAGCACTATGTGGAGGACTTTACCACCACTAAAGAAAGCCTTGACATCGCTATTCCAAAATAATAGCGGCACAAATTCAAGCTAATGACTTTAAAGAAACGTTTCTTGGGAGACAACTCAAGCTCTATCCCTTACTTATTACTTAGTTTTCAATTTTTGGTTTGTTTATTTTATCATTTGTGACATTCTTATTGTGTTTTGTAGGACAAATCTCAAATTTGGGGTGAAACCAAGCATGGATGGGATATTGAAATTCAAGTCATCAAGTTTAGGAGAGTAAATTAAATTCAAAATGGAGAAAGAATGTTGATAAGGGTAAAAAAAATACTCCAAAAAACTAATAAAAACGAACCAAAAAATGCCCCGGTGCCACGCGAATCGCACTAAGGCACCACAAAATGCCCTCCCAATAGATTCGTGGTGATACGACCCACGTAAAAGCCCCCAACAAATTCGCCGGTGCCACAGTGCTTCAAACCGTACCCACCCCTCCCACTCTCACTCCCACTTCCACTTCCACTTCCTATTTTTATTTCCCAATTTCCTCAAAACTCCCACACAACTACCCCTCTCATCCGCAAATTTCTCCCAAATCTTATTTCTCTTCTTCTTCAATTCCTCTCTTCCACATGCAAATCTACTACAATCATCGCAAAACCATCATCTCAAACATATTAATTTCATATATCTCACACCTCTATATCAAAATCTCTCCCATTTTTCCTTCAAACATACCAAGTTCTACACAAAATTCAATTTATACATACATTATAAATTGTTCCAAGCTCCAAAATTCACTTTCACAACCTTCAACCTAGTGGGTATTGAATGGTAAGTTTCACACCTTCTTGAGAAATTTGTTATAGATTGTGTTATATTGCACTAGGTGGTTTGATGTGGTAGAAGTAAGAGAAGTTATTTTGGGTTGTTGGTAAATTGTGATGATTTGACATTTTGTGTTGTTAAATTTATGATTGGGGCTAGGTTTAGAAGAAGTTTAGGAGAATTCTAGGTTTGAATTTGTGAAGGACTACAATGTGTTTGTTGAAACTCCTAAGAGAACTTGAACTACCTTGGTGGTTTATTTGATAACTTTAAATCATTGCATTAACATTGTGGAATTTGCAATATTATTGTGGGGTTGTGTAAAGAGTGGTGAAGTAAATTGTGGTTGATATTGTGATATGTGGAGTTCGTCATGTTGATTGGAGTTTGCAGTAGGTTATTGTGGAGATTTTTGGAACCATTGCAGTAAAATTGATTGACATTGTTGCCTTTTGGATTTCACCATGCCACCTAAAACGAAATCAAAATCCTCTGCCTCTTCTTCTAGCTCTTTTGACAAAAGAAGTAAGTTTGTAAGTGTCGAAGCAGAGAAGAGATATCACAACATGGTAGTCTACAAGAGTTGTTTTCCAAAACGGGCTTTTGATAACCTTGGGAGCAGACTGAGGGTTGATATTAGGAGTTGTTTACAAAACAACCACAACCGGGATTGATACCAGTGGTACGGGAATTTTACACTAATGTTAAGGACCGCAGGGATTTGAAAGTATATGTGAGGGGCAAGTGGATCCTTTTCGACAAAACCTTGATCAATAGGTTCTATAAATTGCCAGATATTGATGATAATGACTTCTCCAAACCTAGTGAAGAAGGGACAGTAGACTCGGAGGAACTAATTAGACAGTTGGCCAATCCAGACATTACATGGAAACGATCAAGCACAGATGTCACTAATTTTTCGACCCCATGGATGTATCCTAAATGTAAAGCGTGGCATTATTTCATAGGTGCTAAACTGTTGCCCGGTAGCAATTTTAGCTAAGTGACAAAAGAACGGGCTTTATTGAACTTTTCCATTCACTCAGTATTGATGTGGGCACAGTTATTCAAACTGATTTCAATAATTAAAAAAATATATATTTTAAGTTTTAGGGTGAATCATCAATTGTTAATTGCTATTGTCATTTGTTTAGTGTTTGTATCATTGTGTGATATGATTTTATTTTGTGTACTTTGTGTGTAAAAAAAGTATGCATGCTTGTATGAGTTAGCTAGCCTGGTCAGCTAGAATGAATATAGTTGAGAACATATATTAGTTTATGAATTGTAAATGAATTATGTGCTTTAGTTGAATTTTCTGCTTATTCATGTGAAGCTTGACAATATTTATGCATGACCATTAAGTTGAGCGACATATAGGAATAGGAAGATTCATATGTATAGACTAAATAGACGACTTAGATGCTTAATTCCTTAACCTATGATTCACATTCACAACATCATTTAATCGTATATTTTATAATTTGGGGTGTTCGAGCCGATAAAAGAAATGATTTAAGATTGTGGTGATTTCGTGCATGTTGAAAAAGATTGTGTGGAGTGTCTTTAAATTTCCAGTATGAGCTAGGTGATGACTACATGCTAGGGATCTAACCCCTATAAATTTTGCTTACTTTGATAGAAAATAAACATAGCACTTATTGAGTTCATGCCTTACGTCTGCCCATTTTTTACTCGAGTTAGTAAGTCTCTATGGGTATCTCGAAACCTGGTACCCTTTTGTATTCAAATGTTGAGGAGTTACCTACTAAAAGCTTGTTACAAGGGTCAAGAAGAGAAAAAATGGTGAGGTCAATTTTGAACAGAAAAGAAAATATCAAGAAGAGAAAAACTATATGCAGGTGTGCAAATAAGAACTGATCATTAGGAGAGTAGATAACTAGTGGGTTTGAATCATTTGGTATGAACTTGAATGTTGAAGCACTCAATTTTTGGGAGAATCATCACATGAATAATTTATTGACGTACCGGTTAGGCTAAACCAAATTAGAGTGGTGTAAGGAACTGATCAATAAAACTAAACTTTAGAATTACACATTGGGGAGAGAATGAAAGAAACGAGTTTAGGGGTGTGTGAATCTTACGAGCGAAGAAAGGAAATAATTAACTATTGAGGGTTGGAAATTGAACCAACTTGTAAATGTACGACGTTATACTTGACTCTTCACAGACACTCGTTTTGCATTGGATAAGTGGAAGTTTGGCTCTTGCATTGTGATTTTGAAGCTATTCATGAATCTGATATAATGTTCTCAATACTAAGCCAAAGGGCAAGCTATCTAACTAATTTTTTTTTTATGTGATTCTGAATTATTTTCTTTTTCTTTGTGCTTGCTCGAGGCCTAGCAAATTGTTAAGTTTTGGAGTATTTCACGAGTGTGTTGTACTCACGAGTTATATATCATTTTAAGTTGATTATTGACTAGATCTTATGGGTATTGAACGTTTTTAATGTGTTTATTAGTGTTGTTCTATAGGTTTGATGAGGTGAAGTTAGTGATGGTAAAAGCGAAGAAAACAAATGGCTTGGAATTAAAAGAAGAGAAAATGAGAAGAAAAAGGCAAAATAATCAATTTATAATATCAAAAGAAGAATTATACTTGAGAAGGTGGAGCCGGAGCGCCACAAAACAGCAGGAAAGACTAAAGTGTGGAGCCTTGTGCCACCATAGTGGCGCTTCGGCGCCATTGAAGAGACCAACAACCAGAGTTGTGGCGTCGCGTACCACAAACTAGGCGTTACAGCACCACCAAGAAAACTGATGCGACGCGACGTCTCACTCAAGTGTCGAGGTGCCGCTCGAAAATAGCCAGGGCATGATTTTTAGCTAGTTTTGAAGCCCATAAAAACCTACATCCGGCATAAACATGGGAAAAAGTATAAATACAAGAATGAAGGCACTTTTGGGGGATTCCATCAATTGAGAGACATTGAACACAACTTGGAGAACTAGAGAGGCAAATCAAAGGAGAAAAATAAGAAATCAAAGGTTTGGAATCAAGATTTGGAATAAGAAGAGAAACTTGGTGCAATATTCATCATCTTTTCTACATCTCAATTCAAAACCCGGTGATGTATTCAATGAAAAATATTTTATTTTTCTTCCATTATTATGAGTAGCTATATTTTTCATTTGGGCGAACAATGTAATCAAATTGAAACCTTTTATTTCTTGCAATCAAGATTCAAGTGATTTTATCATTTATGTGTTGATTTTATTAATATATTCAATGCTTTGAATTACTTGATCACTAATTCAATGAATTTGTTAATCTTTTACGAATCGAGAAGTGAGATTTAGATTTAGACCACATATTAAAATTCGGTAATTTAGTATAACGTGTAGAGATACATATACTAATTATTGTGGTCATTATATGAATTGTTAGAACTAATATTTCCTACTATAATAAAAATGCCAGTTTTGGGTTACTATAGATGCAACAGTAACGAATGAGATGTTACTGTTGATTTTCCACATCTTCACACCTCCAGTCCTCTAGTTTTATACTGCATCATTTTTTTCCCAGTATGCTATAAAAACGATGTATGTGCATTTTCAGACCAACACAAATCTCAATTGCCCTAAGATCATGAACTCAGCTTTCCAACAATAAGCATTTTCAAAGCAACAAAAATCTCAATTGCCCTAAATCAAGCATGTCTTTTGAATAACTTCAGCAACTAATCGGTCACAAACCATCCTAACATAGAATAGTCAAAAAAAAGTTATTCATATAATGACCACAAACCATCCTATCAGGTTTCATACACATTAACAGTGATATATAAGTTCCATAAAAGCATTAAACTTTTGCCAGATATTCAAGATGAAGTAGATAATCTGGGGAGAAAATAAATGAACATACTATCCCATTGAATAACACTAAAATTTTCAGAAATTCATAACAAAAGAATAACAATTCTAACAATGCCAAGAATGAGCATTAAAATTAATAGATAATGGTATCTGATTATCCATACTATTGAGAAGATTAAGGCAAAAAAAGGAAAATGTAAATTCAATTTCATCATGAAAGTAAATAATAATAATTCTTCGGTGTGCAGAGAGTGTTTCTACGCACCGCGGAGACATATGTCTCCGTGCGGAGATACCATGTCTCCGCATGGAGGCACGTCTCCTGTAATACCCTCGAACTTTACGTTACATATTTGGCCAATATGATTCATGCATGCTATCTACAATGTCATTTTCATCCATTTCCCTAATTGCTTTCTTTTAAAATGGTATAT
>CAIGRT010001769.1:0-10610 GCA_903798405.1 Fraxinus platypoda
TCATTTCTTATACATACCTGATACCAAAATTAGTGCGGTGTGCGGAGAAATTGAGAGGTTTTGCGCCGTTCTTACGTCTTTTTTTTTTCCTGTTCTTCCGTCTTCTCAGTTCTCTGGAGTCTGGAGTTTTTGAAGTTTGAAGGGATAGTGGGCTACTGAGTCTGGGCTGTGGGTTTTATTTAAAAAAAAAAAAATTGGGCCCTCTTAAAATCTGGACCTGAGGCATCACACTGATAAAACCTAAAATGTGCTTCATTTTTTTTTTAAAAGCAAAATTCGATATTTTGAAAATTCGAATCTTGAATAAATTATTCAAGAAATTGGCTATCCATCCATTTCTCAGAATATCAAACGTTCATATTCCCATTTTTTTTTTATTTCCACAATTGCCCTTGAGTTAGATGGTCAAATGACAACAATGCCTTGGACATAAATACCCCCATCCACCCTAATTAGTAGTAGTTTCGTAAATTCCACATTGTGGTGGAATGGCTCGAAAATAGTTGGTCGACCAATACCTTCCTTTATCTCCAACGCTGTCAAGTCTTTCACTCACCGGTGCTTCTCCGATCGGTCCCGATGTGGAGCAACACCATGCAACCGTGCTCATCAGTGCCTCTCACAGCACTGCTCGAGGTTTTGGTGACGCCTCACGCAACATCGCTACGCATGGTGCAACACTACTGCAAGGCGCGCATATATGGTGCTTGACGAGTGTCGATGGTAGATCTAGTTTGGAGGGCAGAGAAATGAAAAGTGAGAAGTGCTTTGGAAGTACAACATAAAGATTAAATGGTGTTGGTGCGGTGGTGGTGGTGGTGACTATTTATAATTTTATATGTTAATTTTGATCTTTTGTGATCAAATCTATGTTAATTGTGACTGTATGTGATCAAATTAACAATGACTTGATCACATACCGTCATATTTAAGATTGACCTGGTTAGAAACAATTAAAATGAATATAAACTTGGTCACGGTTGATTTTGGTCACAAAATACTTTTCAATCCATCTCACCACCACGTCTCATCACAACAGAGCCACCACCACCACCACCACCTCCACCGCCACCTCACTAACACCGCCACAACCACTATAACAGTCATCACCACAACCATCTCACCATCACCACTAATAAAAATCAAAGTGGCTGCGCAAAAATTGAGCATGCTACACAAGGTGTTAACCCCATGTGACTCCAATGGGTGGGTGAAGAGAAAAGGAGAAGGGAGAGGAGTGATGAAAATCAATTATTATTGTTATTATAATTAACACCTGATTTATGAATTTTTTTTACAAGTTTGTTAAATTTGTATTTGTATTCTTATTACTATATTAATGTACTTTTCCCAAAAATGTAAGCATTTCTATTCAATTTTGGGCCAACAATCAATCCTCCAAAAAAAAAAATGATTCTATGAAAATAATGAGCTCTTGTTAGGGCTCCATTAAGGGGTTGTTTGAGCCCCCTTTTTTTTCTTTTTTTTTTTTTAATGCATTTTGCAATAGTATTATGATGGAAAATGTGTGATTATAAAATAAAGAAAAATTTTAGATTTGCATGTAATATTATTTTATTAAAGAATGTGCGATTGAAATGATGTTTAATCACTATAGAATACTGCATTTTGATTGAAAAAATGGGGGCTCAAATAAGGGTTAAATCAAAAATTTATTTTTTAAAAATTATTTTTAATCATATTTTTCAATAAAATAATATTACACTTGAATTCAAAAAAATTTCTTATTTTTTAATCACGTATTCTCCAAAAAAAATTTTATTAAAGTGAAGCTCAAATAAAGGCCGAATTCAAACTCGGGCTTAAGCTTTCATGTACCTCTTTCTAGGAATGTTCTCTGTTAACGTAAGGTTACAACCATTAGCACGAAGGAATTTATCCAAATTGATAATCATTGCTGTTTATTGGAATATTTTTTATTATCAAAATAGTCTATTAACGATAACTATAATTTTACTTAAACGTCAAATAATTAACTAAACTTCAATTTGCTTAAATCATTGAAAAGGACAATAATTATTAATTTAATTCATACTTTTATCACCACTAATGAAGACTTACAGCTGAAGTCCACTCGCATCCATCCAGGAACCTACCCTCTTTCTTCCTAAATCTGCCATTGGATTAGCATCACATTTCCATTCAACATCTGGGAAACAATTACAGGAACACAAGGCAGATTGGTTTCTCTTCTCTTTTGGCTCATCAGCTTCTTCCAGTAAAAACTCCAGTGTTAGTTTTGACTTTTGAGAGGTAATAAAAAAGACCATGTCTTTAGCAACTAATTATTATTTTTGAATTTTCATACAAATTATACTTCTTGCATCATTCTTTCGTAATGTTATTATACAAAGATTTTGATGTACTTATTGTCCAGCTATATTTTTACCAAGTGTTGTAGTGTAGAGTCAAGATCTACATGCTATAATTGTATCTTCTTGTTTTTGTTCTTTTACTGAGGTAGGGTTTGTGTATTTTGCTTTGGGCGTCTTATCTGTAGGCAATACCATGGGTGACATGCTAGCAAACTTTGCGGTGAATGTGGCGAGCGATTATTACAACCTTGAGAAAAAAATGCAAAATCTTAAGAGGAAGCTTGAACTACTCAACTGTCAAGAAGCTGATATGGTTGCAAGGCTAAGAGAGGAAGAACGTCATCCAGGGAAAAGGCGAAAAAGTGTGGTCAAATACTGGTTGAGCGAAGTAGTATCAAAGCAAAAAGAATTCGAAAGCTTGGAAGCAGACGTGAACCAAAATAGTCGTATTTCGCGTGTGACCTTGGCGAAACGTGCTGATGAAATGATTGAGGAAGTGACAGGACTTCTTGATCAAGGCACATTTTCTGAGGGGGTTGTCCTAGATGTCAGCGAGACAATAGAGGAGAAATTTGTAACTGTAGAATGGAAAGGCCAAGCATTTACAGAAAATTTGGATACTGTTAGGATTTTTTTATTGGAGAATGAGGTCTCAAGTATTGGCGTCTATGGTATGGGAGGAGTTGGCAAAACAACTCTGGCACAATGTATTTATAATGAGCTCAAGAATGAAACTACTTTCTACAGTAAAATATTCTGGTTCACCGTCTCACAAGATTTAAACATTAACAAGTTGCAGAATGACATTGGAAAAGCCCTGAATCTGGATCTTTCGGATGAAGATGATGAGCACAAGAGGGCAGCCAAATTGGGTTGGGCATTGGAGAGAAAGAAGAGATTTGTACTCATGTTGGACGATGTCTGGACTCCTTTTTCGTTACAGAAGATTGGAATTTCTCCCTCTCTTGCTATATCTGGATTTAAGATGATAGTAATTAGTCGATCACTAGAGGTGTGTCGCAAAATGGAATGCCAAAAGTATCTAAAAAAAAAAAATTTCGGCTCCTTCAACTCTAGGACCCAATGGAATGCCAAAAGTATCTAAAAGTGGAAGTTCTTTCGGATGAACAAGCTTGGAAGCTATTTATGAACAAACTTAGTTATGGCATACGACTTCCACCCAAAGTGGAAGAGATAGCAAGAGAAGTGGTAAAGAAGTGTGCTGGTTTGCCTCTTGCAATTATTACCATGGCTGGAAGCTTGAGGGGTGTGATTGACATTCATGAGTGGAGGGATGCCCTGGAAGAACTAAAAGAATCTTGTATGGGACAAGATGTCATGGAAAATGAGGTGTTTCCGATACTCTTGTGTAGTTTTAATCGATTGAGGGATCCAATACTAAAGCGTTGTTTCTTGTATTGTTCCCTGTATCCCGAAGACTTCCGTATTGGAAGAGACGAATTGATAAGAAATTTTATTGCAGAGGAGATGATGGAAAGAAGAACAAGCAGGCAAGCATACTTTGATCAAGGTCACAAAATATTGAATAAATTGGAGAACGTTTGCTTATTGGAAAGATGTGGAAATTGTTACTTTGAAGATTTAGGTGTGAAGATGCATGATCTAATAAGAGACATGGCTTTAAAGATCACTAAAGATAACTGCATGGTAAAAGCTGGACTTCAGTTAAAGGAAATACCAGAGGAGCAGGAATGGAAGGAAGATTTGGTTAAGGTTTCCTTAATGTGGAACAATATAGAAGGAATTTCAAGAGTCACATCACCCAAGTGTCCTAAACTTTCA
Source organism: Fraxinus platypoda (assembly GCA_903798405.1). Lineage (NCBI taxonomy): Eukaryota > Viridiplantae > Streptophyta > Magnoliopsida > Lamiales > Oleaceae > Fraxinus > Fraxinus platypoda. The sequence continues at coordinate 4,140 of CAIGRT010001769.1, forward strand.
ACCTTGCTTTTGAGCTCCAATCTTCTGAAGTCGATTCCAGATTCTTTCTTTTTGCAAATGCGTGGCCTCCATGTTCTCAATTTGAGTAGCACTCCGATTGAATACTTGCCCAGTTCCATATCAGACTTGGAGGAACTCAATGCATTATTGCTCAGAGATTGTCCAAAACTTGTGTTTGTACCACCGTTGGGAAACCTCAAGGCACTGAAAGAGCTGGACCTCAGTTATACTGGCATTAAGGACATACCCCAAAGCGTGGAAAGTTTAACTGATCTCAAATGCTTGGACACAGTTGGCTCACAGATAGAAACAATTCCAACAGGGATTTTACCAGGACTGTCACTTCTTCAGCATCTCACACTCCCTACATGGATGACAATACCAATAGAAGAAGTTGCAGGATTGAAACAACTACAAGAATTTCAAGGCAAATTTCGCAGCATGCATGATTTCAACATATTTATGAAGTCTCGACCAAGTGATGGGCAGCTCAGTTTCTATGATATTCTAATAGGTGAGACTTTATTTTCAAGAGATCCCACCCGTAGAAAATTCCGATTTAAAGAAGTAACTTTTGGAAAAGACAGTCTTAAGAAAGGCGAAAGAGGCAAAGACGAGATTATGCTGCCACGAGATATTGAGCACGTGCAGTTTGACCGGTGTGGTCTCTGCAGCTGCTTATTTGATGATTTCCAACAATTAAATAATGCTACAGATTTGAAGTATTGCTATATTGGAAACGAGGATGGAATAGAGTGCATTGTGAGATTGTCGCTTAAGAAGGAACTGAAGGCAGAAGAAGAACAACAGTCTAGCTTGATGCCACTCCATCACCTTGAAAATTTGCAACTTGAGAACTTGCAGAATTTTATTGGTCTCATCAGGTGGGAAGTAGTACCAGCAGTTGCACCGCTTCCACATGGCCCTTTTTCTCACCTTCAAAGGTTGGAGATTAAGCAGTGCGGGAAAATCAAGAAGCTTCTCCCTCGGAGTTTGGTACAGAACCTTCATAACCTCAACGAGCTGAGTGTTATTTCGTGTGCAAAAATGGAAGAGATAATAGGAGATGACGAAAGTGGATGCTTTGGTGCAGAAAGTAATACCGACATCACCCTGCCAAGGTTAAAGATTTTGAAACTCATCAAGCTGCCAGAATTGGAAAGCATCTGCAAGGGGACAATAATCTGTGATTCCATTGAGAAAATTTATATGGAGCATATTACAAAAGTAAGGAAGGTGCCTTTGTTTCTGCCGCCCCTCAAAAATGGACAACCGTCTCCGCCTCCATCTCTCAGAATGATAGAACTATGGGAAAAAGAGAGAGGATGGTGGGAATCATTGGAGTGGGACCAGCCCAATGCCAACAGTGTCCTTCAACCCTTCGTTGATTATACTCCATATTAAACACCAAGTCGTTTTCGATTCACCAATATGAAGACTGATCAAGTTTCCAGTCGAATTTGCAAACACAGATAAACATGAAACTGCATGTTGGTGAATACTTGTGTTGATTTGAGTCTTTAGATGAAGATAGCGCCACTCTGCTTCCTTCTGAATGTGATATATTTCATGCTTGTAATGTTATTCCCTTCTGTCTCTTTGAATTTTCTTTGGCAAATAGACACGGCTGTTATGCAGCTACAAAAATTCTTAGAATGAACACGACTCCATGATAAAAAATGATTTGTGTGTTAAAATTTGAATTTATCATTTTTTATGCTTAGAGACGAAGAAAAGTAATGACAAGGTGTAATTCCATTCTCCTTTGCTTAGATTACCCACCCTTTCCCTAACAAAAATAAAAATGGTTTCTTCTGCTGTTTCTTCAGTGATTCAAGTAACTAATGGTTTATTATATTTGTATTGTAAATGTAACAGAGGTTGTAAGTGTGATAGAAAGATACCTCGGGAGTAATAGGACATGGACGAGAGAAACCAGCAGATACAAAATAAAGCAGCCGCAAATTTTGAGTGTCAAATCCCGGAAAATGTCCATTATTACGCACATTTGTTAACACTAATAAACATGACATTACCAACATTTGATGCTTGCAGGAGAATTAGGAAACGAACAGTAACATGAAGTTTACATTATCGAACCAGCATTGAAGTAGTACTAGGCAAAACACAGACTAAGTTCAAATATCCTGTTTGATTTGGCCCTAGATTTAAGCGTAAGTATACAGATCGTGTCTGGACTGGCACGAGAATGAACAAGATCCGTGCAGTAACTGATGCTGCCGCTCAGAAACCATGAATCTTGATCTGTTCCTTCTTCGAAATTCCGGGAAACCAAATTAAAACGATAAATATTTAGTCACTAAAACTCCGAAGCCCGAATCTAAATATCCTCTCTCTCTCCACACACACACACACACACACACAGAATCACTGAGTGTGCGTTTGTCATTCCTTATAAGTTACTTATAATTTCATTTTCGAAGTAAACTTTAACAATTTTCTATAATTAAATTACGCTTTTCTTTACCTTCCCAATTTCTTTTTAGGCAAACACGTCTTTCTGTTGTTCAAGATAGTCCCAAGTTTTCAAGATAATTTATTTATTCGAACTTTTGTACGATGTCGTATCTTTCAAGATAATTTATTTATTCGCGACAGTTACAACTATCGAGCACACTCCCAAGCCGTTGAAGAAACATTCATTTTAATGAAAAACAATAGCTTGACATTTGACATTTCAAAGTGACTATAATTGTTTTTCTATTTCCACATAAGAGGCGAAAAAAACCCTTTTTAATGCGTTTATCAATATGATGCTGGAGCCGATTTCAAAACATTACTTTAACTAACAAAAAGATATTTTTATTACAAATCTACTTAATTACATGTGTATATAAGTAATTATTTTTAAGCTTAAACAAACATGCAATAGTTACATGTCTTTTTTTAATATGAAAGACTTCTAGTCCGAAAGTAATGTCTATTATGTTATGCTTCGACATCGAGGCTCCCACGTGCAGCCTATGTGGCATCACACTAGGAGTGCAACCAACACACCGAAGCCCTCTTGTTGAAACCTACGTGGCATCCCACGTGGAGTGCATAGGACCTACCAAATCTCTCTTGCAATAAAAGGACTTTCATCGAAGCGGTTGCCAAAGCCCTTTTTGTCGAAGTGGTGATGTTCAACGAGGCTAAATCCGAAACTCTACCATGACGAGTGACAACCCACCTTTAAAAATCCTGAATTCATGAAATCTTGTTCCAATGATTGATGTGACCCTGTAATGAGTAATATGTCGAAATCTTGTCAAAATTGATACATTGGATAAGATGTTTCGGTTAAAAAGATGAGGTCACGTGTCCCCTTGTCCAAAGAACACAATTTCGCATGTAACACTATAAACATTTTCCCATTAGTATCATTTGAGGTAATGCAAATACATCTACTGTAAGCTACATATACTCTCCTTTTAAGTTAAATCTTTTGTTGATAAAGTTAGATGATCGATCTTGATTTTTAGATTGATTTTTGTTGATTGTTCCTTATCGTGTAATTCCACTCGTATATCTTGCCGACGCTCGAACATATTTGTCTCGTGTTATAAAGTTTATTCCACGTTCAAATTCGAAATACCATCAACTAGAAATCCGTCCAACGTGGTGGAATTAACTTGCGTGGACGCGAGTGTGCTCGGTATCTGTTGTCCACGTCAACGGTACAAAAACGAGGTCAACATGTTCCATACATTTTCATCGTACTTTTCATAACTTCTATAAAAGACCAAAACCCTTAATTAGATGAACTGTATCCAAAAGGCTACGTATATATGGCATCTTTCAAATAATTTTAAACAATCCCACTCCCATTTCTATTTACTATTCTTACATTTTTCTCATTTTTGAAATAAAGATTCCCTAGTTCCTGTACTATAGAGGTGTTGTTTCCATATTAATAAAAAAAGGTAATATCACGAAAGACAAATTGCTTGAGACTCTGAGAATAAGAAGGAATAAAACTGTCTTATGACTTGTAGGCATAACATAAATTTGTTAGGTCGAAGATGTGTGAGTTAAATTAAAGGCTAATTATATTTAAATTTAGAGAATAATTATTTACACACTTCAATAGTGTCATCTATTTTGACTTTATTTTAAGTATAAAGTAAGAATTGAGATTTTTTGCTCTTTAAATTTAAAGAATTAAAAACACTCTATTTTAACTTTATTTTAAGTTTGACTTTCTAAAATATAGATGTATTTAAAAAATCTCTTGGAGGTACTCTGATACCTTTGATTGTCTTCTTTTCTAAAAGTATACTACTTTTGAATGAGTTGAGATCTGCTGTCCAATTTTGCTATCCAATTGGCTGTCAAACTAATTAATTATCAATATGTCATCAATTTAGTGGGTAGTGGTGAATAAAATGAGGGTAAATTTGAGATGATATATTAATAATTAATTGGTTGGACAATCGATTGGACAGTAGATCTCAACTCTTTTTGAATAGTTTTCTCTTAAAATTATGAAGTTCTCCATTCATTTACCTTTTCCTGTGTTCTTTCAGTAGTGGGATCGTCATGTTTTATTAAAAATGCTTCTCTCTGTGTGTCAAGAGAAAAGTGTGAAAATAAATTTTTTTATCTTGCTTTATGCAATCCACTCACGACTAATTTTCTTGAGAAATTCTCAATGTTTGCCATGCGTGAAAACATATCATTGAAAATTGAAGATATGTGACTTATTTTCAAGCTGTTTTCAGTTTTGGAAAAATAAAATCTGAAATTCTAAAAAATTGAAATTAAAATTCTCTAGAAAAAAATTATAAAAAATAAAAATAGAAAAATAGTTCTAACTAATAATTATTTACATAAAAAAAAATTAAAAAAAATAAATGAACACAGACAAAAATATTTTAAGTCCACGTCATTAATTTTTTATTTCCAATATTTTAAAATTAATTTATTTTTATTTTAATTTTAATTTTTTAACCAAAAAAAAAAAGATTCACTAACTTTAAAATTTGATAATATATTGACATAATATTATTCTATTTTGTTGGATAATCAAATTTAATGAAATAACAAATTTTCAAAATTTCAAATCATCTGTGTTTTCTAATTTCTAGTTTTGAGAAATTATTTTTCAAAATGACAAACCAAACGTGTTTTTATAAATCTTAAAACAGGCTCTCAAAATAAAAATAGAAAATGAACTCAAAATTCAAAACTAATAACCCTAAACACAAATGAAACGGCTCTAAATTTTTGAAAATGATGGCAGCTAAATTACCTCTATGCCATCTAGACTGACAACAAGTAGGGCTAGTAACATTACCAAAGAAAAACCAAATCATGTATTTATTACGTTAAGTTTCAATGGAAAAATTCTTGTTTCCCTTGATAACGTTAAGGAAAAAGTGCAACTTAACTGCACAATGGACAAGCATAGAATCAATTTATGCAAAATGTTAACCAAGTAAAATACAACATCAGTCAGTGACTTTCTTAGGCTACTGATAGAGAACATGAGAAAACCATTTGCCATAATTAGTTAATTACAACGGAAATAGAAAATCATCCAAAAATCTCAACCACCCAAGAATGGTTGCTGCCACAGTGCCACTTCTTTCTGTTCTCCACCGTTAAATCATCCCAGAATCATCATCTTAACAATAAGAACAAAAGGCAGTCCACAATCAGAAACACCTTTCTGGAATATTATGAGAACAAAATCCGTCCATGATAAATAACAATCATCAGTTATTGCATGCTGTTAGTATTCATCAAACAAATAAGTAAAAATGTACAAACTAATCCAGACTAAGAATATGCATAAACGAACTTTCATATTCATAAATGGAGGGAAGCCCCATGAACTGCCATTGCTTAAAAACAAACGTAACTGGTACGACAAGCAACAAGAACATCAAATATTAAAGTTTGAAATAAGCCATTCAAAAATGGCTAAAAAAACCACGGAACAAACTGTAGAAAACACACCAAAGACCACACATCACCACCTGCAGGACCACTATCAGCAAAATATTCAGAAACCACCACGAAGGCGGAGGACAAGATGGAGGGTAGACTCCTTTTGGATGTTGTAGTCGGCCAGGGTCCTTCCATCCTCCAACTGTTTCCCAGCAAAGATCAATCGCTGCTGGTCTGGTGGAATACCCTCTTTGTCCTGAATCTTAGCCTTCACATTGTCAATGGTGTCAGAACTCTCCACCTCCAAAGTGATAGTCTTTCCAGTCAAAGTCTTGACAAAAATTTGCATCCCTCCCCTCAACCTAAGCACCAAGTGCAGAGTAGACTCTTTCTGGATGTTGTAGTCCGCCAAGGTACGGCCATCCTCAAGCTGCTTCCCAGCAAAGATAAGCCTCTGTTGGTCTGGTGGAATACCCTCCTTATCCTGGATTTTTGCCTTGACATTGTCAATGGTGTCCGAGCTCTCCACCTCCAAGGTGATTGTCTTGCCGGTCAAGGTCTTCACAAAAATTTGCA
>CAIGRT010001771.1:0-12468 GCA_903798405.1 Fraxinus platypoda
ACCGACCCACGGACAGCCCTACCGAGCGTCGCCGACAACTTTTCCGTTTCTTTTTTCTTTCAATTATCTCGCGCGTGACTTTACGTATTCGCACGTGTAGATGGGTAAGCGTGTGCACGAGACAAATCTTACATTCTCGCTAATGGAATATTCCATAGCGTGTATTGCACATCAGTCCCTAAGTTATAGGGTCAGTCCCAACATGGTCCCTCAACTTATTTTAGCACTTAATTTGTTGAACATTTTTCTAAAATATAATTTTATGTAGCCCTTGTGTTGACAACAATTATTTGAAAAAAAAAAAATAGACTTTTGCATTGTTATTTTTAGAAAAATGTATAGTTAAAAAATAGAAAAAAAATTTAAATTTACGTGTAAAATATTTTATTCTATGAATGTGTGGTTGAAAGTGAGTATACAAAAAATAGTTTTCAAATAATTATTGTTAAACAAGACTTCGTTAAAAATTTAAGGCCCATTTGGCAGCTTTTAAAAATTTTAAAGCGTTATTAGATTAAGAAATTACTTTTGAAAATAATATTTTGAAATGACAAAAAGAATTTTTTAGGGTCTATTTGGCTTGTGTTTCAATTTTCGGTTTTGAATTAATTTTCAGTTTTTTGTTTTAAATGTCTGTTTTAAGATTGTTAAAAATGTGTTTAATTTATCATTTTGAAAAATTATTTCTCAAAGCAAAAAACCCAAAAACACATTTGATTGAAATTTTGAAAATTTATTTTATGATATTTTATGCCATGAATTTTGATTATTCAATAAAAATGAAACAATTTTATGTTAATATATTATCAAGTAATATATAAATTTCAAAGTTAGTGAATCTTACAATATTTTTTCTTGCCACAAAAGTAAAGAAAAAAAAATAAAATTAATTAAGTTCAAAATATAGGAAATAAAATAAAAGGTAATGACATGGGATGAAAATGTTTTTATCAGTGTTCATTTAAATTTGGAGGAAAAATTTCATATCTAAAAAATTAAGTATTAACCATTTTAAAGCTGAAAAATAAGGTTTCAAAATTTCAAAAATTATATATTAATTAAACTTTATTTATGAAATAATTAATTAACAATATATTTTATTAATTAAATATATTAATATCTCAATTCTATACTGCTTGATCACAAATTATCGAATTAATTGATTACAAATTATTTTTTATAACGAATCAAAAATTTTATAGGTCACAAATTACAAATTTTATAAGACACAATTCAAAATTTTTAAATCACAAATAATTGATCACCCACAAACCACAGCACCATTGCCTCTACCATCAGCCCTATCGTTGCCGATCACCACCAAAAATTCAGATCCAACAATATTAAGATGTAGAAACATGTCGAAATTATATCTAGCGATTGCAATGGAGCAATGTAAATGGATATTGAGGTGTTTCTCCTCAAGGCGTCGTAAGCCTCCCTCAAAACAAAAAAAATTAAGTCAAAAAATTTAAAATAACACAAAACATCAAAATAAATCAGTGAAGTAGCAAATAATCGATCATCCTTTTTGCAGTGGGGTCTTATTTATGAGTGAATTTTCTAAGAAGTTGCCTGCCACATTATCCAAGCTGCCAAAAAATTGTAGTTGGTGTCAAAATAAAAGCAAATAGAAGAAGAAATGCAGAAATTTTAAAACAGAAAAGAAAAGGGAAAAAAAAGTGTAATTGCCAATCACAAGAACATTATTTGCCAAAATAAAAAAATTAAAACCAAAGAGTTACCTGCTGAATTTATCAAATTTACTTTTAATTTTTTTTTTTTAGTTTTGAAGTTTTATTTGTTAGATTCTTATTTTTAAAATTTTATTTAAATGATTTCTTTCTATATTTTGAGCGTGTTCACAATTTTTACTTAACATACGCAAAACGTCAAAAATATGTTTTGAATGTTACGTTGTAAATTTGATCTCGTTTTCGAAATTATATTTTTATAAATATTAGACCAAACAAATTTTCAATATTTTACAAAATAAAAAATTGAAAACTATTTGAAAAATGCAAATCAAAAGCAAGCAGAATAAAAATAAAAGAAAATTGCTACTTGTACATCACAAGATATACATCGGGGTGTACACGCCCCTCACATGGAGGTGACACCCATAAAATATTTTTTTATTAAAGTGGGTTCCACCCCCATGTGAATGGGGTGTACACCCCGATGTACGTTGTAATGTACAAGTAGCAAAACCGAAAATAAAAACACGGACCCTAAGTTACAAATCCAATTATTTTGTAACACACAAATCAAAGCAAATAATCCATTCAACTATTTTGTTTTGTAAGGTCTTTTCTTTTCACAATCATTTTTCCTTCTTCCCCTTCCACTGCAAAAGAGTTCCCCGTAAGGGGGAACCAAACTTGGAATCTTCCTCCACTTCTTTACAGTTCTTGCTCCTACCTAGTACCTACCCCAGTAAGCCCACTTTCTTCTCTCGCGACATATGTGTATGTATACATGGACTCTTTTTTGGAGTAACTTTTCTCGATAACAGAGTAAACTTGATTGTTAGCAGGTATATATCGTGATTACTGGGCGTATGGAGCGTAGAATCCCACCGGGAAGTTACTTCCAGTACTCTCCTTCTGGGGTTCATGGTTCACTTCAAAGGTCTGCATCTCTTACAGATCGTGAAAGGTTTGGACTTTGACCTTCTTTTCTGATTCCTTTATTTTCCTTTAGTGTAATTCATTTTTTCTGTTTAACATCAATGTTTCTGTATATCCTTGAGGCTTTTATCTTTGTTTTTGGTTGATGGGTATCTGAGCATGGTCAAATACGGTTTTAGTATTATATTTTTGGTCATTTTTCAAGTTTTCTTTGCATCCTCTAGGTTAAAATGTTGTTAATTGCCTACATTATTTGCAAGCCGCTTGTGGTTTTATCATTGATGACATCTTCTAATTCCTTGTACAGGCTACATTATTATGTGTGTTTAGCATTGAGTCACACTTAATGTGATTGTTACCTTAGTATGAACTTTTATTGCTGTCACGATGGAGTGTTCATCGTAAAAGAATTAGACACGAGCTTCTTGCTCCATCTTAAGTTTGTATGCTCAAAGGGGGTTTTCTGCTGTCAAATTTAGATTGGATACCCTCTTGTTTTCACCGGCCTAAATGAGGATGTTTAAGAATTTAAAACTAAAGTAACCTATTTTCTGACTTAAGTAACTAATTCTGACTTATAAATTTTCAGAATGCTAAGTATTTTGTAGCCATTAAGTCTTAACTTCCCTTTTTGTACAATTGGCTTTATACCGTGCTAGTTGAATATAATTTCCTTTGTTATACACTTGGCTTTATAAGGTGCTTAGAAAGACTATTCTTTTATGATCTAATGTTAATTTTACACTGAGCATGCTTATTTGCGGTACATGATTTGGTTGGTTTGACATTGACAGATATTTGGCAGATTTACTGGCAGAGAGGAAAAAATTAGCACCATTCATGCAGATTCTCCCAGTTTGCAGCAGACTTCTAAATCAAGGTTGTTAATGTGCTACTAGGAGAGAGGCAAAAATTAGCACCATTCATGTTCTAGTGGTCTACCTCTCGCTTTCCTAACTTGTTCTACTTTGACCACGTTGCATGAATTTCAATAATCAGGAATAAAATTACACAAACTTATGGGAAATATCTTACAAGTGATCGTTGATTTAAGGAGACAAATTCTTCGAATATTTATCTTGCAGTACTCGATCTATTTTCAGTATATGAAGAAATAATTTGCAGGGAACTTCTACATGCCTTTGGGTGTTACTTTCGTATTCTGATGCTAGAAAACTACCTAGTAAAATTATTCAGAACCGTAGTTAAGCCTGGAAATGCATCCAGTTAAGTTGAGGAGATATATTTGTGCTCACTTATGCTAAACGTTAAATTTTTAATATCCATCTGCTGTTTACCTGACCCAAAAATATAACCGGCAAGCTGACTCTGCTTTAGCTCAGCAAGTTCTTGAATGAAGCTTGATTACCTCCGCACATTTGTTAATGTGATGTGTCCAGCTTACTCCTTAATGTTTGTAGATATCAAGCATGACATAACCAAGGCTACCTCTTTTCATTTACATCGAAATTTAACGAGATCAAGCATATCAGTTAATTCTTCTTTAAACACAGTTTAAAACTGAATTCTACAATTTGAAACCAGATCAATAGTTTTTCAGTTCTTCAGCTAAGCAATGCAGAACAAATGATCCTATTGAGTGCTTCAGCAGTCAAGTCAAAAACAAAAGTTTGATGCATATGTATCGATGTATATAATCTTCTATTCTTTAAATAAACTTGTCTCTAGATAACTCGTTGGCGTGATTTTAAGAACATATACCTTCAACACCAAGAAATGGTGAAACTAATAGGCATATTAAAAAAAAAAAAAGAAAAAAAAAGAAGCTAAATATATCAAGTTTCATGGTAAGGCGATTAAGAGCATGCCAGAGTACATTTAGGTGGTTTTATTCTGGTTTAGCTCTGTTTTCTTTTTAGCCATTGAGGTGAATCTAGGATCTGGTTTGAGATTAAAAAAAAAAAATCAATCATTTTTTTGACATTTTGATGATGTGAGAAAGAATAAGAAGATCAAGCCAAACCATGGAATATGTAAATAATTCAGTTCTTTAATTTTGTCAATATTTGCATCTCCCATAATACAATGAGCATCTAAAATCTGTTCCTGTTAATGGGGTGGTAGAGTTGTGGGTTTGGTAATGTGTACAATTTTGACATCATTGCATGACATGACTGCCTCTAGATCTGAACCCTTTATTCTGTATTTCTCCATCCAGGCATCTTCTGTTGTGATTTATAGCCAGTTAAACCTAGAAAAAGAATCTAATAAATAATAATTCCATAAATGCAATCAATGACTCTATGGCTGTGGTTATGAACTATGATCCCTTCAGATCTTTGAAGTTCTTTTCCCGTTGAATGGCGGGTGGTGAGAAGCATGTCATTTGGCACAGACCTGAATCTGACAATTTTGGCAACACAAATGCTGTTAAATGTTTTAACCACTGACTTAGCATAATAATGTTATACTAAGCATGGTATGTCTATCATCATATTTGAATAAATGTATTTGTTGATTTTATACCATCACTGGCTGTAGTTCTATCAGTGAATTATGTATTCGAATTGAGTTGTCTAGGGATAAATTAGTTACATTACAGATTGCAGCCTAAGGCAGATCCTTGTGTTGGATATCCACTGCAGGTGTTAAAACTATTTTCCGTCAGTAATTCCTCTATTGCAATTTCATATTGAACTGTTTTTCAATTATATCTTACATTTGCAGAAATCATGCGAGTATCAGGATTGGTATCTAATAAGCTAATAGAACTTGAAAGAATGGGGCATGATAATCCGTATAGGTCATTGGGTCAACAACCTAATGGAGGGCCAATGAATGTAATGGCGTGGAATGCCATGCAAACTGAGGTGTGATCTATTTTATCTACTTTGGAAGTTAATTTGGCTATGGACTAATTTTGAATGTCGAGATGGATTTGATCATCTGCGTGATTGTAAATATGATTATCATGGACTATATTTTTCCAATCTGTGATAATAAAACCAAAGTGTAAACACAATCTGCTAATTAATTGTTGATTTTTTTCCTATTAGTCATTAACTTTGCTATCAAATTGTGGTCTGATGTTTTAAATTTGTGCTCTAGTTTTTCAGTAATTTAGGAGCACATACTGCAAAGAACTTAAATGATGTGGTTGAAATTTGTATGAAATATCACGTGAGCGACTATTGCATCTAAAATCAATTTGTAAGACACGTGCCATTTATGTCGACCAGCTTCATTGTATTACAAAGTTTAGGGCGTGTTCGGTAGAGATTAAAATTGAAAAACTAGCCGTTATTGTTGACTTTTATTATACGAGTGGGACCCAATAACGGCTATATTTTTAATTTTAATTGGATTTTAAGCTACACCGAACACGCCCTTAGGTTTCCAATTCTAAGATTTAATTTTGGAAGATATCTTTTGTAGCTGTCCAGAGAGCATCTTCTAACATAAAATCGTCAATTGTGATTCCTTTTAAGAGTATTTCCTCAAGTCAACTAGGACTATGTAACAGATATTACTTCTGGTAGAAAATCCTCAGCCAATTTAAAGAAAGTTTCCTTTCTTGATTAGCATCTGGACATTTGACAAAACTTCCCTTTTCGTCCATTATTGTGGTCTTATTTAAATAGTCATTCCCACTCGGATAACGGGTGCACCACGAACAAGTAAGGGGTTTAATATCCCGTATTTCTATCTATTGATGAGACAACTATCTTTTCATGATCCATTAGAAAAGTTTGCAGGTGAGAGTTCATTTATATAGCGACCTACACTAGGAAAACTTGAAGGATGTTGTTCAAATTATTATTAAATGACACTCGTTAAACGGTTGCAGCTGAAATCATTTTTAAGGCACGTGCATTTTATGTTATCATTTTACAAAGTTAGGGCTTCTAAATCTATGACTGAATCCGGGAAAGATGTCTTCCGTTATTATGCACAGAGCGTATTCTGACATTATGTTGTGCTTCCGTATAGAATTATTTCCTCCAGTCTGCAAGGAGCATGCAATACGGTCAATTTAAACTCTAAAGAAAGTTTCAAAAATAAAAACATAGCATAATTACGGACATTTTGGCCATTTAAATAAAGTTACATTTCTTGATATTATTTCTTGAACTAGCGTCTGGACATTCATAAAAAAATTTCTTTTCTTATATAGATGCATCATTGTTCTCATTTTAAATGTTCCTAACCACCCACCCACACCCAGCAAAAATAAAATAAGTCGTGCAAACAAATTCCTTACATTCTCCTACAGTTTGTGCTAGATGTGTAGTGCTCTCATACTCAAAATGAGAATGGATACATCTGCTACTTACCCGAAAAACAGAGCAATAGTTTGGACTGTCATGCTTAAATAAGAAAGTATTTGGATCCTCCCATTTGCAACATGTCTGTAGTGTGATGTTGGTCAACACGTATATCTTAAGCATTCTATATCTCAGATATGTAACTGTTTATTCATCGAAAGACCTTTATGATTTCTTCACTTGTATGAAAGTACAAGGATTACTTAACAACTTTTTGCTCATATCTATTTGTAAAATTCCTTCAGATGTTTGCCATATGTATGTAGCCTGATATCATTTTATATAGATGATGTGTAGTCTTTAGATGACTAAACAGTGACATAAATTGATTTTTTATTTAGTGAGTGTTTGACACCCATTTTAATGGGTTGAAAATTTTTGGAATAGTGATTGATGAGAGAATGTGTGGTGGAAAAGTGATGAAAATTTTTAGATTTGTGTGTAATATTATTTTATTTGGAGAATGTGTGGTTGAAATGAAGAAAGAGAAAGAGAATGAGAAAGAGAATGGGTGCCAAACAAGAGCTTAGTGGTTTTGAAATTCTGAAATGCAGTGAATTCTGCCTTGTTTTGGTTTTTGTCCCTTATCAAAACACATAGCCATTCCATAATTAGGTTGCATTGAATTAGTTGGTATCTCAAAACTTTGGCTAATCATGGCAGTCCTTAGACTGGTTCATTAGTGGCTTCAGATAACACAGTTGGTGGGCTTGCTGAGATCTCAGCGCGCCTGTATTTGAGATGAGGCCATTAATATTTGAGCTACTTTAGCCCCTGTTTGTCTACCATTTTTCANATTTTTCAAAACATTGTTTTCTACAGTAATCAATTTCCACCACACATTTAAATAATAAAATATTCTACACATAAATCAATAAAATTTCTTTCAATTTTAACCACACATTCACCAAAAAATACTATTCAAAACATCATTATTTCTCCCATAATGGGAGACAAACAAGCTCTTAATGCATTGAATTGCTGCATTGCTGCAGCCAACTAAATTTTCTTGAAACTGACTGGAAAATGTACGTGTTTAATGTACCTTCGTCAGGAAGATAAGTTCCCTCAGAAAATGGCTCCGTTTCACCCATCTTCTCTAAACTGGAATGCAGTACCTGGTACAAGAACCACTCCAGTCGTGAAGAAGGTTATCCGACTGGATGTTCCTGTGGAGAAATACCCAAGTGTGAGTAAAATTATCTTTTGGGAAATACAGTTTGGTTATTTATCTTTATCCATATTGTTGTAAGATATAAAAAGTAACTTCTAACTTGAATTTGTGCAGTATAATTTTGTTGGCCGAATCTTGGGACCGCGTGGAAACTCTTTGAAAAGGGTTGAAGCCTTGACAGAATGTAGAATATATATTAGGGGTCATGGCTCAGTGAAGGATACTCTTGAGGTACCAATTCGTTTTACTTTTGGTTATATGCCATGGTTGTGAAAAGCATTGATGTTACTAAGTGTCTGTCAGCTGCTACAAACCAAATTGAGGAGGTAGATTGCAAATTCATGTAAACTGCTACACTGTTTTATCACTTTAAATATAAACATACACATATGTCGGATGAAATGTTTCCCTATTAACCCTTGAAATTTCAGGTGGTTATTATTCCCTTTGAACTTATCACTCGTTTGATTACTGTTCTAGATATTATATTTTTCATCCAGCCTTCTAGAAGGAAGGATATCTTGAGTTATAGGTGGTTGCAAATAGCTTTTTTCAACTATTATCACCATGTCGATGTGTATCTCCCTTTACATTTTTGTATGCTTTACATTTTAAATTATGGATGATCTCAGTTGGCCTTGGAAAAATATTTTCCATGGAAAAGATTTTTATGCTTTCTTCTCAAAAACTGTAACTTGAAATTGTAATTGCACCTTATTTAAAGTCAAATATGATACAAGGATAAGAACGTAGTTCAATGCAGGTCTATACTCAAACCATTTTCAGTGGCATCACCAACCTTTACTGGTTTTGTTACCAACATGAATTTACTGTTTTCCAGTTGTGAGGCGAGAGGTTGAGCGAATGTTGGTCCTATCTTTTCAAATTTCTCACAACTGTGTCTTTTGTTTCCTTAGGAAGAGAAACTAAAAGACAAACCTGGAAATGAGCACCTAAACGAGCCACTACACATCTTGGTGGAGGCTGAATTTCCTGAGGACATCATAGACGCCCGCTTGGATCATGCAGTAGCAGTACTTGAAAAACTGTTAAAACCTGTGGTATGGATTTGAACAGCTTTGCAGCCGTTTGATATCTTTAAACCCATCTTATTTATAGGCATCTTACTGTTTCACCCTTTTTCCTTTCAGGATGAATCCATGGACGTGTACAAGAAGCAACAGCTGAGAGAGTTGGCTATGCTAAATGGTACTCTACGGGAAGAAAGCCCTAGCATGAGCCCGAGTATGAGCCCAAGCATGTCTCCTTTTAATAGCAATAGTATGAAACGAGCTAAAACAGGAATATAACACTACACGATAACTAATGGCAACTCTTGTGATATCGAAGTTGCTAGCTTGCAATTAACATTCTGATGATATGCGTAAAAGGTGCTCGCGACACTAATTCAGCCAAATTCGTTTGGGATGGATTAGAGTGACTCCATGCTTTGCTTCTGCACATGATGTTGGGAACTGAGACAGAAAATGCTTCATTTCAAGTAGATTGAAGAAAATTTTGCTCTACTTTTGGCAGTCTATATATATATATATTTTTTTTCACGCACCACTGCCTTATTTAGATTGATTTAAGCTTTATACTTTAGTTGCAATAATGCCATTCTTGTGCTCCGTTACTACTTTCTTCAAGAGCTAAATAGCCTATAACATTTTAAGTTATTTGGAGATTTCTATTTCCTGCGTACAATTATGCAAACTTCATTCAGAAAACATGGTTCAATGTTGATATATTTTGTCTTAACCTTTTATGTACTATGTTGCTATCTATTATTTTTTGTAGAAACTTGCTTTTTTGGTTCTGTTATGATGCTAATACTCATACTTCTACACTGATAGATTCAGGTTTCTCGTGTCTCTTCATTTACTCAACTTCAAAAGTTCCAAAACCCCGGTCTTGGGTTTTGGTTTTCGATTAGTTACTTTTATTTGCATATTGCTGCTGGTGGATTTAGCAGGAGGGATGTGAACAGAGTCATTGCTGAAAATTACGCAGATTTGACTGCGTTTGGACGCATCTTCTTGGCCAATCCGGATTTTCCTAGGCGATTCGAGCTCAAGCCCCCTCACAATTAGTACAGTAGGAGTACATTGTGCATTCCAGACCCTCTTCTTGGTTTTACAGATAATCCATTCCTTGAAGTCACTTGTTAAGATTGTAGTTGTTAGTAAACTACATTGATTCTTGTGCTCCAAAGTTTGCTGTACACCACAGGCTCATGGCTCAATCCCTTTTGTGCCTGTGTATTATGCATAGTTAGAAAATATGAGTTAAAAAATGTCTTACCAGACCCATAGTAAAATCCCAATTTTAACATTTGCGAGATCTTGTGGGAGCATGCATGTATTGTTCTGTCTTTAGTCTTTATTAAGCCCTATTTGGTTCACTAAAATGTTATATTAGGATATAATTTAAAGTCAATAATTAATTTTAATCATTTATATTTTTTAATCATATATTTCATTAATTTTTATTAAAATTTACTAAAATTTGATTTTTTATCTAAATCAAACGGGGCTAATTTATAAAGTCAATGAAATAACTATTCATGAAATGGTAATTTTGATTTAACTATAATTACTTTCAGGTAACAACAAAATAATGCTGATTTAGGAATTGGTTATAAACGTTATGAATTATAAATAGATCGGAATGAATACTGGATTAGTGGGAAATATTAGCGGTTTTCATGATGTGTGAGGATAAGAATGGTATGATTAATTATGAATTATTGATAAACATTTGCCAAAGAGTTGCTGATTTTATGCCCTTTAATTTCACGAGCAGATTTCGTAAATTTAGCCTTTGTCTGATATCTATTATTTTTAAAATATATTTTTCTTTCTTTTATTTTTAACCACACATTTTTTAATAAAATAATAGCACACGCAAATTCAAAATTTTTCCTTATTTTTTAATCACATTCTCCATCAAAATACTATTCTAAAATGCATTTTGGTTTCCAAAATGGGGCTCAAACCGGCTCTGCCCGTTTGGCTGAATTTATATTTTTGCTTCAACTTCTTATAAAAGAATTTTCCGATAAACCTACCTTAGATTAATTCTTTCTAAAAAAATTTCTAACCAACAAAGTACTTTCAGAAAATTATCCAAACATATTCAAAAGATTCGACAAATGGCCCTTAAGAGACTTTTTTCATCGTTTTTTGGTAGTTTTTTGATCGATTTTGAGTGACACCATTTATGAGAAATTGAAAAAATCGATGCTTGTGAATTTTTGCAATTTCTCATATTATTTCTAATTTTACTCTCTATAAAAAATAATTATTTACAACCAACATGTTTGGTTCAAAACTAATTTGTAAATAAAAATACATTCAACTAATTTTATAAAGTAAAAATATTACTAGTAAGATAAAATTCACTTATAAAATATAGAAAAAATATTTAAAAGTAACAATTCACTTGTGTGTAAAATTGTTTAAAAGTACATAGTTAATTTATAACTGTAAAATGTATTTACAAGCGAAAAACTATAAACTTTAAATTTTATTTATAAGTATACATTTAACTTTTTAAAGTTCTAACTTTTTATATGTAAAAAATTACTTATAAATAAAATATCACTTATAAGTAAAACATTTCATACAATAAATTATAATCGAAAATTTCACTAAGGGGCTCGTATATAATTTTATTCTTTTAAAAAATTTGTAGAACTGATGAATAATAAATTCTCAAATATGGGTTGAATTGTTTTTAAAATCACTAGTAAAATCACCCAAGACCAATATTGCTCACGAACACTCAAAATTGCCATAACCGATATCCAAAACTCTCAAGTAGGTCCATAGTATTTGTTTGGGAGAAATTATTTGTAATGGAAAATAATTTTTTGGAGGATATATTATTAAAAATAGAGAAAAATTATAAACTCACATATAAAATTATTTTATTAAAATAATTAATTAAAAATAATTTTAAAAAGAAAACAATATTCAAATAAATCGGGTCAAACAAGAGCTTAAAGACTCCTATAGAAGATTTTCTTGAAAATGAATCGTTTAGCATGATTTTTACTTTTACTTTTGCCTACTTTAATTTTTGTTTGGAAATTAAATTTTAAAAGAGCTGTCTATTTCAAAAGTACTTTTAAAGGAAATCACATTTGGACCCTGTTTGAGCCACCTTTTTGTAGAATGAGAATGAAAAATATAACCGTTATTGGGGCCCACACAGGAGATATAAAATTTGAATTTAAATGTTGATGTGGTGGATAACGGTCATTTTTTCATTTTAATGAGATAAAAATGTAGCCCAAACGGGGGCTTGATCAACTTTTTCTAAAAACTCTTAAAACCAAAAGTACTTTTATAAAAGAGGAAATTACACTCAGCCC
>CAIGRT010001776.1:0-23369 GCA_903798405.1 Fraxinus platypoda
TTTTCTATTGCCAAAAAATAAAAATAAAAATAAAAATAAAACGGAAAAAAAAAATTGTTTCCTTAAAAATTATTTTTTTATCAAAGTTTTGTGTTCGTTTGACTTTGTTTTACATGAAAATTGTCCATTAAAGTGAATTTTTTTTTTACCATTGGGTATGACATTTGTTTCCATTGCATAAAAAAAAAAAAAATTTGCAGCCAGCCAGAATATTTTTTCATCAATTACCCGGAAAAAGCACACGTGTGGGGGTAAGGTGGAAAATATTTTCCGTGGAAAATTTCGCCTATCAAACAGTCAAAAAGGTGGAAAGTGGAATTTTCCACTTCCCTAAAAAAATCCGACCAATCAAACACAGCCAAAGTTTAATTTGAAAGTGGCAACGAGTATTGACAAAGTTTAGAATCTTCATTTCACTTTCCTTCAAATAAAATTCCACGCGGTGTATGGACCAAATATTCCCTCAATAATAAGCTTCAGCAAGCATACGCTGACTTCAAGATTAATTTGCCTCTTAACTAAAATAATTAACAAAAACAACACATTCCAGCAAATCTTTCCAACGAAAAATCCACACTTTTCTTCTCCACCGCTTTGGCTTTCATTCTCTCTCCGACAATCACCGGTATTTCAAGAACGACCTCAAGAAAACAGAACATAAATGGATTCTTCAGAGCAGCGGCATAAGAGAAAACGCATATTCAGACAGTCATATTCAACGTATTCTCCACTGTGCTTTTTCACAGTAAGATCTTTTGTTTTGTGTTCTAGTTTTCTCACTTTTCTTTGTCTTTTATCATATACAATTCCCTTTAATTCTTCGGCTTTCCGGCCTGTTTTAGTTGTTTCAAGATTTTCCAATTCTGCTAAATCAGTCCAAGATTTTCATAAATTGTCGATGCCCATAAAAATAGAGAACCGAGTTCTGTTTCCTGATGATGTTCTGTTGTTGGTTGCTGGTGGAAGGAAATATGGGTTTATAAAGAAGAGTATTATTGCAGAATTAGAATGTGTTTATTACAGTAAAAATGTACTGGATAATGCTATTGTTGATAAGGAGAATGTGCTGTCTGTAGATGAATATGATGAATTTAGGTCAATTGTGAGATGCCCAATCCCTTCAGTGAATTATTCGACAGTGGTAAATTTACGGTGGCGGTATAAAAATGAAAATTTGAGGGAAGAAAATGGATTGTGGATAACTGAGAATCAGACTATTCATTCTTGGGAAAATGTAGCATATGGAGCTGTTTTGGACGGGGAAACAGTGGTTGTGTTTGCGAAGGGTTT
Source organism: Fraxinus platypoda (assembly GCA_903798405.1). Classification (NCBI taxonomy): domain Eukaryota; kingdom Viridiplantae; phylum Streptophyta; class Magnoliopsida; order Lamiales; family Oleaceae; genus Fraxinus; species Fraxinus platypoda. The sequence goes on from CAIGRT010001776.1 coordinate 1,291, forward strand.
GAATTTGAGACGGGCCAGAGAATCTGATCCGGGCCAATTTAGTTGCCATTTTGGTTTAGGGAATTGGGAAGTGGATGAAAGGTTTATGTTCACCACAAAAGCTTTGGTTGCTGGTCAAGAGGTTGTGAGATGTTCATTGCCTAGGAGCATTAGAAAAAATCCGGATAAGGTGTCGGGAATCCCAGTGACTATTGGAATGACACCCCATGTTCGTGCTCAAGGTCATGAACGCGCACTCTTGCCGTCTGTGGCAAAGATATTCGATACCAAGTCCGAGCAAAAGAGGAAGGGCGAAGGAAATTACGAGCTTTGTGTGTGTACAATGGTGTGGAACCAAGCGTTTGCATTGCGTGAGTGGATTATGTATCATGCTTGGCTTGGAGTTGAGAGATGGTTCATTTATGATAATAATAGCGATGATGGAATAGAAGAGGTTGTTCGGGAACTTGACCTTGAGGACTACAATGTCACTAGGCATGTGTGGCCGTGGATCAAAACTCAAGAAGCCGGTTTTTCACATTGTGCTCTCAGAGCTAAACATGAATGCAATTGGGTTTCTTTTATGGATGTAGACGAGTACTTCTACTTCCCGTATTCAACGCCACGACACCAAAGATTTAGAGAATTGGGTTATGCAGGACAGAATTCACTTCGTACCTTGGTCACAAATTTTTCATCATCATCGAACACTATAGGAGAGATCAGGACATCTTGCCACAGTTTTGGACCATCTGGATTGAATTCACCTCCCACACAGGGCGTTACGGTGGGTTACACTTGTCGTCTGCAGAGTCCCGAGAGGCATAAATCTATAATTCGACCAGATGCACTGGATACTACACTTCTCAATGTGGTGCACCATTTTCACCTAAGGAAAGGATTTGAGTACCTTAATCTCCCCGAGAGCACAGCCGTACTCAATCACTATAAATACCAAGTATGGGAAGTTTTTCGATCGAAGTTTTACAGACGAGTCGCCACATATGTTGCTGATTGGCAACAAAACCAAAACGAAGGTTCAAGAGACCGAGCACCTGGGTTGGGAACGGAGGCAATTGAACCACCTGATTGGCCACTGAAGTTTTGTGAGGTTTGGGATACTGGATTGAGAGACTTCGTTTTGTCGAACTTCGCTGATATTTGGACTGGTTTGCTGCCTTGGGAGCGTTCTCCTTCACGGTGATTTAAATCGAGAATTCTTGGTGCTTGATCGCCATCAAATCCAGTATCTAAAGGAGAAAATTACATAAATAGACAATTCATTTTTTGATTGTTTCACCATTGTGTCTGATTCTTTTGTTCTTGAATATGCAGAAAGATATAGATTTAGATAGTGATTTTTTTACAAAATTGTAATTCAGGATATTTTCTGAAAAATAACTGAGTCATCCTTTAGTTGGAAAGATGTTAGTAACATGAATGAACATAAATATTGCAATCCTTGATCTATGTCTGGTAATGTATGACAGACCTGCTCTTCGGTATTCTCAGCAAATGGAAGGCCATGATTATCCTAACAAAACCTACTTCTCCATAGAATCCATACAAAGAAAGTAATTTTTAATCACAATGGAGCGTGCCAGTTCATTGTTGTAGAAAATGTTGTAGGGAAAACAATTTGACAATGAAAAGAAAAAAAGTGCATAAATCTAAAGGAGATAAAAATGAAGCAAGGTATGTAGTAACAAATTCTTTTTAAGATACATGTCATCTCGTGCACACGTGCTAATAAGATGAACGGTCGTCTTTTTCTCAAGATACAACAATTTTATTGTGCTCTTCTTGATCGAAATGACTTTGTCGCTGAACGAAAAATTGATTGTACTTTTTTAATCTATGCTCTCTATTCCAGCTGGTTGATTCAGACTCAACATAAGGGAAGGGGGGATCCAAAAGAATTCAAACACAATCTGGGCTTATATGACTTGGGTCGAGCCATTCATGGGCCCACAAGCGTGGTTTCCTAAGTAAAGAAGCAAATGGGAAATTATCAAAAGTAGCACCAAAATGAATCAGTTAATGAGATCTTTGAACTTTTTATCTTGCCCGCAATAAAGTAATAAACAGAGAAAACTGGACGGATTGTTCCTCGCAAATTTTCACAATAGTCTTGCTAGAAATCGAAGAACCCTAACAGTTTTTTCTTTAGAAATTGAGGAACCCAAATAGACGAAGGAAGAGGCGAAAATTCAAGCCATGTCCTTTTCAAAATTGTCACAATTAATTATCTTTTTCTTTGTTTTGATATCTGCATTTTCCAATTACTCTGCAGCTCACAATTCGTAAGTGAATCTCCACTACTCAATTACTTCAAATTAATTTCTTGATATGATAACAATATGAATTTTTTCTGTAGAATTTCTATTATATGAACTAAATTATTTGAAAATTACAGAGGAATTCGAGTAATAAAGCGGAGAACGCTGATGGGTTTTAAAGAGACGCCAAAAGGTGGAAATCTCACATTCGATTGTTCACCTTCTGGCCCTTGCATTCCCTGCTCTCGTTCTGAAAAGGTGCCATTAAATTCCCGTTTTAATGATTTATAGTTTATTGTTTTATAGATGTTTGATTGATACTATTCGAGTAATTTTAAGATCATGTATTTGTGATCAAATGGAACGCCTTGCAGAGTTTTGAAAAAAAAAAATCGTGAAATAGTATGGTTTCATCGGATAAATATTATTTAACTTTGGTCAGGGTGATTTCACTTTTGCAATAATGTTTTCAAATTCAACTAAAAAACTCTGCCTTCTTTAATTGCTCCCTTTCTGGCCCTTGTATTCCCTGTTCTCATTTGACATGGTGCCCTGTTCCGTTTCTGTAAATGCTTGCATTCCCATTTTAATGATTCCTACTTAATTGTTTTATAGATGTTAGGTTGGTACTATTTGAATGATTTCACTTGTGAACCTATCAATTTAAGTTAATGGGGTAGTTATAAGATTGTGTATTTGTGATTAAATTGGATTCCTTGCACACTTTTGTTTCAATTAGAAATTTTTCTTGAACAAAATTGTGAATTGGTAAGGTTGAGTACAGGATTCATTTGAGTATTATTTAACTTTGATCTGATCTCAATTTTTCTATAATAATATGCAATTACGCAGATTAAGATTCTATAATTCTGCAAAAAATAATTCCGTGTTATCTGATCTTGTGCTCTTCTTATCTTGTTTTAACATCCATTGCGTGTTATCTGATCTTGTGTCTTGTTCCTAAGGAACCTAAATTGTTGCTCAACCTTTACAATGAAATGATAAATGCCTTTTTTCATGGTCATAGAATATTATACCAAATACATAATTCATAAGATGAACTGAAAACTTTGACTCTACCATTTCTGTAAAGAAAAAAACAAGTTGGTGAACATATGAATTTTGAATTGTATTTGTACTGTTTGATTATATCTCCCTTTAGTTTCCACTAAATTAATCTATTTAAGAATGGTATGGGTTGTGGGCATACAATTCGTCTTTGATAATTGATATGCCGAAAAGAAGCTTGAAGAAAGAAAGAAAGGAAGAAAGTATAGTTCTTTATGTTATCAGCCATATCCTTTGTTCCCTTCTTCAATCTTTATTTGTGCTTATTGAAAGAAATATTGTTTTCTTTGTAGAATGATGAAAAATATCGCTGCAGCGAAACTGGATATCGCATTCGCTTGAAATGTCAACCAACTGGGACTAGTTCTAAAAAGGAAAAAAGCCAAAAATTAGAAAACGGGCGATCTGATCTTGAGACCGAACAGATTACTATTTCAACAGGACAAAGAAGTCTACTAGATGATTCATCCAAATCGAAAGGTGGTTCTAACTTTTATATCACTTACAGAAGCTGTATACCTGCAGTAAATGAAGAAAAGTTGTCAGTACTTGATTTTGAGGTAAGTTCTGATATTTGATAGCTCTAGTGTACATCAATTGTTGGTGGTCCCATTACCTAATGGTTTAAACTGTACAGCTTGTTTCTAGAAAATTCCAGATCTAAACGAAAATAACACAGAATTTGGAAATTGTCCGACTGAATATTTAGTTGTGTTCTCATCAGTCTAATCCATTTTAACTTACTACTAATGTGAGATTTGGTTCCCCTTGAGTTCTGATATTGTTGTCTGGGTAGATCGATCCTCTCAGCTTACCTAAATGTTCAGAAATTGCTGATCATTGGCTAATAAAAGTAGGTAACTTGGCACTTGCCTTGTTGTGAGTGCAGCTCCTTAGTGCTTAAATGATTAATATTGGACTATTCTCCTCTTGTTACTGTTAGACTATATGGCCTAATCATACAGTATAATTATTTCCTCTAGTGGACTGACCTATATTGAGTCTGCTCCCTCTTGATAATAGGCGAATTGACTGTATGGAGGCTATTCTTCCTCTTGATATTAGTTAGGGGGTCGATTTTGTGTGAGAAAAACCTTCTACTCTTCTTCTCCATTAAAATGAAAATATACCAGAACAAGTAGATGTAGTTCTCATGAACCACTATAAGTTTGTGTATTTGCTGTGCTTGTTTTCAATTTTCATTTGTTTATTATTGCACTTGTAAATAGAGATTAGTGCTTAATCTTTAACAGATATGTGCCATTCTTTTCCTTTAAATTATTACCAATTAAGTATGGAATTGTATAAGTGCTGAATTAAGTTCATCGTTTCTATGCTAGCAACTACAGACCGCGAAATTTTAAGTATCATTTTTTAGTATGGATATTAAAGAGTTAATAGCTATTAGGATTGTTTCATCTGATGTTTACTGCTTAATTCGATAGGCTGGCAGTCAGATTCTTTCTATTGGTTTTGACTTTCTGAATTGGAAAGTTTATGCTCTGTATAAAAGATTAAATCAGTTAAGGGCTTTTCTTCTTTGTCAGAAAGACAAAGATACCCTATTTTCTTTTATTTCTGATCGGTTGTTTTTCAAATTTTGTAATCATTAAACCATTTGTTCTATCGTTTTGGTACATGTATTATAAAAAGCCTAGTCATTTTAAAAGATCGACTCCTATTAAAATCCCCCATTTCATGTTGTTCCAGTCAAAATTTCGTAAATTTTCATTTATATTTTCATGAGTGCGCGTTACAATCAAAGCTCCTCTACATCATGTTCACGTACTAAATTTTGCATAATTTCAGTCCTATGTTTTGAGAGTAAAATTGGAGGGGAGAAAACTAGTGTTTTACAAAAGGAAAACTAAAATATATTATTAGTTGCCAAGGGCTTTTAATTTTCATTGCCCAAGTAAACACTTTTAAGAAAGATAAATCATAAGAACAAATGTTATCCTCTTATAAACTTAAAGTTATTTTATAAAAAAGTTTGTTTTGATCTTTTGATGATATTCATTGCAGTCTATGAGGAAAATCTTATCGGAAGAATATTTGAAGTTAAAATTTAGTCGTATTACTAAAAAATTTAGGTAAAAGATGGAAATTTAGGTAAAAGATGGTTTAGTTAATGAAATTAAATGCTGCACATAAAAATCTTAACAAAAGAAGTTAATCTTTGTATGGTAAAAGTTGGATCATTTAAGCTTAGTTTTCATTGTCTTTAATTCGTAATTTCTTACATACATTTATAACTCAAAATATCAAACAATCTACTGGAAAAATACTTATTAGAGTGTATCTAAGTGCAGTGTCTTAATGCTAATATTACACTTTCTATCTTGCGATATCCCTACAAAGTGAAGGCAATTTTGTCTTAATAGTCCTAGTTTGATTGCATTTAACTTACTACTTTAATTTGTATAAACCTTTTGTATTTTGCATGAATGAAAAGTATGATCAAATGAAATGATATAGAACCTTTAAAGAGTTAAGGAAATATTATAGACAAAGAGAAAGATTAATTTGGAATATATATAACTTTTTAAGAGTATAAAATAAATTATGATCATTAAAAGTTTGTTTTTAATCTTTAGATTTGACAAATTAGTCACTCCATACATAGCTAAACTTTTAATTCAATGAATGATGTGGTAAAGTTTAGTTTCCTTTATAGCAAAGAGAGAAAAAAAATGTTCTTATTGTTTTCAATATATGCTTTTTTTGGTGTGTTAATTTAATGAATTTACATAATCGCATGAATTATTATAATTTTCAATTATTTTGCAATTTACACTTCCTTTTTAACTTTAGACACTATAATAATTGTTCAAAATTCAAATTAAAAGCATGTTTGGCAAAGCTTAAATTATAATTTAAGCTGGTCCAACACACTTTTTATCAACACATTCTATGTCCACACCTTATTACCCACTTTTTATTCACACATTTTGTGGGACTCGTTGCTTAAATTTTAATTTAAACTCTCCCAAACAAGCAATAACATTCCTGTATGAGTATTATGAATTAACTTTAAAAAAACGGTTGTACTATATGTACATAGTGATTTATATACATATGATGTGGTGAGATATGATTTTGTCAAAAAAATTTCAACCAAAAAAATAAAAATAAAAATTTCCCCTCTTTTTGACACATCATCTGTATGTAAACCATTATATTACTTTATTTTGTACAAGTAGTATTATTCTACAAAAAATACATGTGCATCTATTGAGCCCTATTTTTTGAGAATTGATTTTGTAAAAAGTGTTTTTTTTTTTTTAATGCGTGGTTAAAAAGTATGGATAAATTTTTTGATTTATGCGCTAAATTATTTTATTAGAAGAATGTGTGGCTGAAAATGAATTTTAAAAAGTTGGGCTCGTATAGGGGGGATTATATAGTTTTTATTTTTATTCTGAAATTGATAAAATATGCTTAAAACTATTATTATTATTATTATTTATTTTTATTTTTTTTTAAACTTTGTATGGAGATGAAACTTTAAACTATGATTAGTGGGGATGGTGGTGCACAAAGGGGGGTGTATGTCGTGATGCAAATGAAGGGAGGTGGAGCACGAAGGATTGTAAAATTGGAAAAAGACAAAATGAAACTGAGGAGAAATTTGTGCGTATGGGAAGAGTGGAGAGGGGAAAGAAGCTATACAAAATAGGGTGCAGTTGGTAGGAAAGGGGGATGCAAGATTGGGTCAATGGTGGGGTCAAGTCGCCCGAAAAATGGGGATTAGAGTCTCTTTTGAAAGGAAAGCTTGGTGTTGTGAAGGTTATTGTTATTCTTAAAGCCCATTGATTACTTTAGATTTCCATGTATTACCATAGGCAATGGAGTTGCTGCACTAAATAGTCATAAGCAGTTTATAGGAGGCTATAAGTTTTTAGATTAAATAACATAAATCAGGCTCATACACTCAAATATTTACTCTCTCCTTTTATCTTGTACCCTTTTCATTATGTTTTAAAGTATTTACACATTTTTATGTTATTGTATTGCAGCATAGCTAATTTACTTGAATTGTGAAAAATTACTTCTAGTATGGTAAAGAATAAATACACGCATGGTCCTTTTTATGTTAAATAATTTATAAACAAAATACCTTTTCGTAGCATACTTTGGAATAGATGTTAATTTACTTGTAGGAATGCTTCCGCTTTCCTACAAAAAATGGCAAATGGTGAACTTTTTCTTTAAATTCATTCTCGTTTATAATCAATGTTAGCTTACATTTTACATGAAATGATGTCATTGAAGTCATTACCCTTAATATATGAAGAGTGCATTTGTCTTCCCCTATAAAGCATGGAGATGGGAAAGTGCCATTCACGTCTTTTGTACTCTATGACACTGCACGTGAAATGCAAACTTCCTTGTAAACAATCAATAGAAAATACACATTCTCTCAAATATTTAATTAGTAGGTTATCATGATTAGCAACATGTTCTAGTTTTCGATCAATATTATGTAAATCACTCTACTCTATTATACATTACTCCCATGCTGCATGTAATGCGTTTTAGTCTTAGTTGATACTTTTAGGTTACATTTGGTACACTGGATTAAACCGTACAAGAAATTATGAATAAAATTAGAGATGGTACTAGATAGATAGTATTAGGGTGGGTGGATTAAGGTTGATAATATTTATTTCGTTCAAAATGATGTTATGTTCACTATCTTTTCTATACAGCTCGAACCTACCTCCTCACTCTGTATTTTATTATCTAGTTAGCTTAAGAAAGATAGTGCAAGTAACATTCTTCTAAATAAAAAAATGAAAATACTATCCACCCTAATACTATCTATATAGTAGTGCCTACTCTAATTTTACACTTAGTGCCTTTTACGGTTTAATTCGATGTACGCTTAGTGTTTTGTATGCTGACTGCTAGAATTGGATAACCCATACTATCACCTTTCACTTGAGAGCTGTACTGAATCGACTACTTCTTGTTTACTTTTTGTTGGTAACATCATCACAGAACAACCTATCATGAGTTCACTGATTAAATACTCTGTATTTCTGTTTTAACTTCATGTTTTAAACCATCCTTTGTAGGCAATAATGATGGTTCTGCTGATCAGTAGTGGTTCGTTTATATACTTCAGACGAAAGCGAAGCAGTTCAATTCAAGGAGCTGTCAGAATTCCTACCAGTTTTAGGTTTTAAGCCCAACATTATCTTCAATTTGGGAACATATTGTTATCTTGGTTATATTGTAATACCTAGTTTTGCTTCTTTTTTGTGATTGATTGCGTTGTAATACTAAATTGTAGGAAAGTCAAGAACTAAGCTTCCATTTCGCAAATTTATAAATCAAAGGAATATTAGTGGATGTCACAAAATGTGTGAATAATAATAAGTAATAGTTATGAATGTGTAATTGAAATCAATTAATAATGCTTTCTTTTTTCTTTTTCCTTTGTTTTCCCTAGACTATTACATATGATTGAATAAAGTAAAAGTTCTTTTATATTTTGTTTTATTTTAACTCAAGATATGTTTGAACAAGATTTTAACTTTTTATATTAGTTGTGTCCAATTCAATTCAATATCAATATACCTTCAAAGTTTACTTGTCCTCGAATTCATATGATAGCGACGATTTTCATTGTGAGTTTGTCTTGGATGTTTACTCATTCACGATCTCTAATCAAACTTTTTAAGGGAGATTTGTATGTAGCTGTTGTATGAGCATATTACACGTAGAACTTTACCTTAAATTATTACTTGTTCACTTAACTAAAAAGGTTTACGCTACTCACTCATTTATTCAAATGTTTATCCTTCAATCACTCGACGCTCATTTGAAATCAGTTACCCACAATTAACAGATAGATGGAAAGTTGATGGGTGCACATTTACACCATTAATTTGTCTACTTGGGTTAAAAATAAAATCAAAACCCCCAAATTAAAAACAAAAAATCGTCCAAATCAAAGAGAGGAGATTGAAGACCAGAGAGGTCATGAGAGGTACACGATACTGCAGGAACAAGGAAAGATTTAGATAGGGTCTTTGAATCTACTCTTTGTTCTAACTGGAGATTGCACTATTAAAGAATAGTAAGACAGGAAGATAGTGGGGCACTCTACCTATGGATCTTATGTTCCAAATATCTCAATTTTGAGGCCTGAACTTGTGAATGATTTGGGAATCGGTTAGGTTTATCTTCACACACAATTGGGGGTTTTGATTTGGGCAATTTTTGGTTTTTAATTTGGGTGTTTTTACTTTTATTTTTAATACAAGTGGACAAATTTAACGGTGTAAATATGCCACATCAACTTTCTGTGTGTACACAGTACACGTTGAGTTTTCCATTAATTATGGGTAACGGATCTGAAAGGAGTGATAAATAGGTAAACATTTGAATAAATGAATAAGTAGTGGGTAACTTATTTTTTGTTCAATGAGTAAGTAGGGTAAATTTAGTTAGCATTTCATTAACTTGCTATTTTTTAACCAGCAAAGAATAGACATTGCGGCAATTTAAGAAAGAATAAAGCAATAAGAAGATCATTTTTCATCCTAATCATCAGAACAACTCCTTGAATGCTACTAGTATACAAAAATCATGTGCAAATTCGGTTACATGTCTTCTAGCATCCCCTCTACCATGCCTTCACCAAGTTGGTGTTTCACCATCCAGCCTCGTATTTAGTCTTCTCGGGTTCCACTAGGTCGCCGCATAGATGGACGTGAAAATATTTGATGTGCACTCTCAGCCATGTGGCTTCTCATTTCAATTTCAAGACCGTTGCGACCATTATCAAGAAACCCAGAATTCTTCATCTTCGATATTCTTTTCCAGATTTGGCATTAATTGCTAGGTAAAGAAAAAAAAGAAAAGGATGAAAAGGGACTTCAGTTTGAAACCTCACGCGGCACTAATCAATCTATTGCTATGAATATTGCAAAACTTATGTTTTAAAATTCAGATAGATATATACTATACTATAGAAGGCTATATACAATTATAAGCTGCATTTTCTAATACAGGTTTGCGAACACAATTGAAGAAAAGGAGGCTTTACCTATACCATCACGGAGCTTGTTGACCTTGGACAATCACATTCCCATTAGAGATCCATAACTCGCTAATATTGCAGACTTCACTTAGAGAACACCAATAGTACGAGTCTGATTGGAGTCTTGTAAAGCAATCAATCAGAAATGTCAAGGAAGTTTCCTCAACTCTCTTGTGATCACTGCACTGTGGCTGAAGACGACGTCCTTGAGCACTAGCTGTGGATGAAGCCATTGATAAATAGACAGTTCCTAGGATTCTGACTTCGCAAATAAACATCGACTTTCTTGCACCAAATCTTTCATTAGTATTACATGAAGAAGATTTCCCTGAACTTTTTTCATGATCTCTATTCAAAAGTTTTTTGTTATCATCTTCTGCTCAAAATTTGTATTTCAAGGGAAAACTCAAGTGAGGACTGACTAAGGTAGAACAATCAAAACTTATATAGGATACTTTGTATGCTTGTATTTCCCTAGAAACATTTTGCCTTCACAGCTCATTTCTTTAATATTTCTGTATTGCAATTGTATTATCTTTGGCGGTCATGTGCCAATTTAGCCGTAACAAAAGTAATCTTTCTTGATGAAGTTGAATGAACTGAACGCATTGTATAAAAGCTACAAACTTCATTATTAACAATACAACTTATTTAATTCATAACTTTTATTCACTTTTTAATTACAAATTTCGATAGATCATCAACTATAGTAGCTAAAAATGTACTTTAAACAAACGATACGTGTTTCTTTTGAAAAAAGAAAAATAAAGAGCCGAAATAATTGCTCCCGATAGATGTGCAGCGACAAAGGGTAAAATCGATCCCTCTATGAAATAATAAAATAAAAGGCAACAATTGCTACCTGTTGAGTGCATAAAAAAAAATCTCTCTAAATTTTTAGATGTTTATTATGAATATAGAATATTTTGGAGGATGTTCATGGTTCTTCTTGTAAATCTTTATTTTGTTGAGGGCAAATTGGGAAAATTGATCAATTAGGGTTTCTCGCACTTCTCTTTTACAAAAAAAAAAATATATATATATATATATATATATATAGTTAGTGCAGGAATACCGAATTCAAAAGAGGAGGCCTAAATCCTTTCCAGTCACTCTCAACTCATTTACTTCAATTAAATTCAATTCATTTCACGATCTGTGAAACCCTAAATTTTTTAATATAAAAGAGAATGGGGAGTAGCGAATTGTGGAAATCTCAGCTTTGATTGAAAAAGGTGCCCTTATCCATTCTATTTTTTCGATTATATTCTCGTTTTAGTGATTTAGAGTTTATTAATTTATAGATGTTGTGGATCTCTATTAAGAGTGATTAAAATTTATGAATTTGTACGTTGGAGTTAATGGAATAATTATGTAAATGTGAAGCTTTGTACATTTGTCAATTAGTAATGATTTATCATCTCGAATTTGAGTACGTTTTATATTTTTATAAAAATGTGTGGATTGTAAAGTAATATTATTCCCCTTTGTAGCATTGGTTAGAAAAACCAATTGGTTCTAATTCAGAAAATGAAAAAATGGTCAGAGAATTAGCTCAGTCTTTGATATATGTTTTATACTCTTCACAAAAGTGAAAATGCTTCTGTTATGTAGCGTGGATAATTCCATTGCTAAGAATATTGCAATACCTATTTTTGATGCAGCTTTGCTAACATAATTGAAGAAAAGAGGATATTAAGACGACCAAGTACATCCCCAATGGAGTTCCAAAACTTACAGCAATGGTTTTGCATCCATTGTGAAAAATTCTTCTTTGCAGACAGCGGGAATTCCATATCCTTGAGCACTCCATTGTGGACGAAGTAATTGATCAAGAGACTGTTGAACATTGAAGAAGGTAGTTATTGGTGTTGAGTGAATTCTTGGAGTGTAGAATGATATCAATTGTTGGGACACTAAGTATGGGTAAGATTACTCTAGCCTGGAGAATTTATAGGAATGTCACAACTAGGTTTGATTGTTTTGCATTAATCTATGTCTTGCGAGCCAAGATTAAGAGAGCTTTTTCTTGAAATGGCAAGTAAACAATGAAACCTATTTCTCACGTTCCTATAAATTCTCGTGGCAAGAGTAGTCTTACCCATACTTCAAGTTCCAACAAATGATATTATCCTACATTGTGAGTTTTGGCACAACAGTTCTATTCTGTGGATGTTATCTTCTTTTTCAACTCAGACTTGTTGAAATATGTTTAATGTACGCTCTTCCAAAACAGTAATTCTTCTACAGTTTGAGAACTTATAAATTCTGCGTTTTTGTAAATTTGTTATTACTGGTAATGTATGAAGGTTGTTGTTGTCTTCCTCTATAAAGCATTGAGATGGGAAGTGCCATTTATATCTTTTGTACTCAAGCAACATCATATAAGTGCATTTTTCATTTTAAATAATCAATGAGAAATTTATGTGTTCTCAAATGTCAACAAGTGTTTGTTCTATTCAAAAATGAGTTGAGCTTGTTTGGTATTGATTAAAATCCAATTAAAATTGAAAATATAGTCGTTATTAGGTCTTACTCGTCTAATAAAAGTCAACAATAATGACTAGTATTTCAATTTTAATCGAATTTTAATCAATATCAAACAAGCTCTTATTTTCCCATTAGTTTAGGGCAACGATACATATATAAGGTGTTTGAAAGAAACGATTTAAAAATTACGAAATTTGTTTTAAAATTTAAAAAATCTGGTCATAATTAAATTTTATTAATTAAATAATTAATTAAATATATTTTATTAATTAAATATATTAGAACGTCACAATCATAAATCACTAATTTTATTGATTATAACTTATTAATCACAAATTATAAAATTAAATACTCATCCATTATTTTTCAAACATAAATCACAAATTTTATAGATCAATCGTCGCACCACCACCAACAAAAATCATCCCAAAACTCCATCTAAATAACAGATCGAGATAAAGAAACAACCTCTAAACCACCCTAAAAACCATTGCTATTGTGAACACTGTGCGGAGCTATGTGAGCACCGTTACGTAACGATACTCACTAGTTGTCTTTCGAGGTGATAGAAAGAGGAGAATAATTCAGGGAGTGAAATAGAGATGTGGTGAGCTAAAGTGGGGTGATAGATTAATTTAATTTTATAATATTATTATTAATATTTAAAAGTTGAATTGTCACTTGATTTTCAAATAAAAAACATTTAAACTTAATTTTGAATTGAAAAGTTAAAAATCATGTGTGTGTGTGTGTGTGTGTGTGTGTGTGTGTGTAATTTTCACTCACTTCAGTGTCGGAAAACAAGTGAAAACCCAGGTCCAATACCCACAAAATACCTGTCTCCTATTCATGTTCAAGAAAATCAGTGGGAATAAAAATAAAAATAAAAAATCAGGCATATTCCTCGATTGAAAACGGCCTGAATAACTAAATTCCCACCCTTCATGAAAGTTTTCAAATTTGGCAGAACCATCATCCCAATGTCAGGTCCAAAATATTTATTTTCACCAATGCTTTCGCCAAGTCGAGTTAAAAATGGAAAATAAGATATGGTGCTCAAATCTGTTTTCCTACCATAAATTGTAAATTACAGAATACATTTATATTGTGTCATAGCTGCTTCCTCCTTTTGGGAAAAAATATACAAGCCAAAAGACTCGTGCCTTCGTCACATCTCTGGAAAGTATGTTGAGCACATAATCAAAGTCAGCAGCAGCTGCAGAAGAGCAAACTCGGAAAGAAAGAATGTAGAAAATAATCCTCAAATAACAAAATTCATCTCTTAAGACACATCTACAGTAACATAACTGCAAGCAGGGACTACAATCAGTGGACCAAGGTATTGAGTTCACAAAAAGTAATCTGGTGTCTTGCGCGTTGCATCAGGCTCGATTTGTCGAGGAGCTGGGTCAAACTGAAGGAAATTCTGCTCCATGTTCTCTCCAATTTCGAGGATTGCAGCCATGTTTCCACAGCGGTAACAATAGTTTGGAGCACTAAAAACTGTTACTACATTCTTTTCCTGTGAATTGAGAAGAAAATATAAAGAATGTATAAATTAATATTTAGGCCGAGAAATGTGGGACAAGATGGGATATCATTTTTTGTTTGAGCCCCATTATTTGGTAAAAATAAATTTTAAAGTGCTGATTTTTTTGGAGGATGTGTGGTTGAAAAGTATGGAAAAGTTTTAGATTTACATGTACAATTATTTTATTAATAGAATATGAGGTTGAAAATGAGTTTGGACAAAAATCTATTGTTGAAAAATTGGGCTCAAACAAGGGCTAAATAAATATACAGACCTGACACCAGTTGAAACCCTCCATGACAAGCTGGTGGGCTCTTGAAATCAGAGTGAGGCCATTGGTATGGTTGAATTGAGAAGCTATATCCTGTCCAAAGGTGTAGCCAGCACCACGGGGCGATATGCCCCACCCACATCGATCATCAGGATCAGACCACAAGAGATCACACATTGGTCCTTCATGTGGAACCTAGGATACCACCGAGTTCATTAAAGAGAACTACTTTAGGAATAAAAGTTACGTCCAAATGTTGTTTAATTGATTCCAGGCTCTTATAATAGCTGTTACGTTGAAGGAAGAGAGTAATAGAGCAGGATCTTAAAAGCCTAAGCAATCCCATCCAAAAAGCCAATATTTTAATGCCAGAACTATTATTCAATTCACAATATGCTAAGCAAAAAAAGGCCTAAAGAGGACAACAAGGTTTAGAACATATTTGGTTGTGCTTAAAACTGGCATTTTTAAGTTATCTAGCAAAGCATGATTTTTAAAGTCAGATTTATTACCATAACTTACTTCTCTAGAAAGTAGTAAAAAAAAAAAAAAAATTAACATGAAAGTAAGTTCTAATTTCTTTCTAGGAAAGTAACTTTTAAGCACAACCAAATATGCTATTAGTTAATCAAACAGGATTAAATTTGCAGAAATGGAGGCAATGCAGAGTAGATAAAACAAGACTAAATTTGCTTCCCAATTGGCAAAGAGTTCGAAGTTTCGAAGAACTTGAGTCAGACTGTAACCTCAACCATTATATAATGGAACTTGCATCACCACCCACGCACTCGTGCTCCACCAAAAATAAAAAATAGAAAAGAAGCATCTCAAGAGATAAACGACAAGTCAAGAAATGTTAAATCTTACCTCCTGTATACGTTCCAGAGCTCGGATATTATCTAAGGTATCAAGAGATGGTGAAAGTCCTCCATGCAAACAGAATACCTACAAGACATTGCAAAGCATTAAAAATAATCATGCTAGTACTCAAAATTATGAGTAAATATAGCTACTGTTCAGACCTGACTCTCAATAAGTGCAGTGAGGGGCAGATAATCAAAAAGATCAGTGAAATACTTCCACACATTGGCATTGCCATACTTCCTTAAGCATTCATCGTAAAATCCATACCTGGAATGCAAAAATGTAAATGAACAATACTGTATTGGACTAAATCTGAAAGATTAGAACAGAATTCACAAGAACCATTTCTGCATGGACCAAGCAAACTATAGGAATTAGAATATGTACATCCAATTCTAATAATTACTATTATAAGAAGATATTCTCAAAGTTAAGTGAACTATCAGATATTATGATAATTAACTTTAGGAGCCAATTAGAGTGCAAGTTTTGGCCTGGTTCAGATTCAGCATCTGTAAAATTTTACGAAAATCAGAAACTGTGAACTTATTGAATATCAACAGTTATTGGGAAAAGGACTTAGTTTGTTGTTATATTGCATATTTAGTGTTGATTATGATTTTATATATTCTGCCCACGGTTTAGTGTGTAGGACCTTCAGCAGATCTACCAATGAACAGAAGGGTGTGGGAAAAAGGATTCACGAAGCCAACCCCAATTTAATAGGAAACAAAGCTTAGTTTACTGTTGTGTAATTCGGTTGCTAGGCATTGAAATTTACTTCCCTCCTTGACTCCTTCCAACCATCCCCCCACAATTTCAGGCTACCAAAAGTTTAGTTGTCCATTCGATTAACTTATATTGTTGAGGTTCATGAAAGGAAGATAGGTATACTATAACATAACATCCTATAAAAATGCAAAGATGCCAGTACAAAGGAGTTACGTATTTGGTTGGTTGCACATTAGAGAGAGAGAGGGAGAGAGATTGGACTTAACTGCAAAGGCACGGATGTTAACAATTTAGGAAGGCAACAAAATGCATTTACCCTCACGTGCTCCTCCTTCCTAATTCAGGACTAATTTGGCAATGGCATATTTATTTTTTTAAATACTAAAACAGAAAGAAATCATTGCACAAAGGTTGACAAATGATATTGCTCTAAATAGAACTAACCATCACATAACAATCTAGCAGCCTTCTGAAGGCTAATTTAGTATTGTCAATAAAAATATATGAAGGCATCAAAGAGATCCAGTGCATCATTTGGCAAAGTTAGGAAGTAAACCCCATATAAACCACAATATATTTTTTTATTTTTTTTGTCATGTATTTTTTGGAATATAAAACTTTTCTAAAATTCAAAATCAAACAAGAATGTATAAACACCCAAAAATCAAAATGTAGATTTAAATTTTGCCCATGTTTGAGCCATATTAAAATTTGAATAATTCTACTTCTACATCAAAAAATGTACATAAGGGTGTACAACCTCCTCACATGGGGGTGAGACCTACTTGTATAAAATATTTTTTTATTCAAGCGGGTCCCACCCCCATGTGAGGGGGGTGTACACCCTTATATACATGGTGATGTACCACTAGCAAAACCGTTAAAATTTTCATTCTCATTCTTCTATTCATTTTCAACCACAGATTCTTCAATAAAATAATATTTTCCATCACATCAATAATTTTTTCTTCTTTTTCAACCATACATTTCCCATCATATCACTATTCAAAATCAATTCTTCCCCCAAAAAATCCCTACCAAACAAGCATGAGCCATATTAAAATTTTCATTCTCATTTTTAATCATACATTTTTCAATAAAATAATATATTTCATTACACCAATAACTTTTCATTCTTTTTCAACCACACATTCTCCATCAATCTACTATTCCAAAATACATTCTTCCGAAATAATGTGTGGCTCAAACACACCCTCATTTCTATTACATAAACTTTTCTAACAAACCAGTGACTAATATTAATATATACACTTCATACAAATTATAGATATCCAAAGTACTTGGACTTGCAACATTTACTACACAAGTTAATCTATACTCAAATAAACTTATTGCAATTAGCAGACCAAATAAAATAAAGGTCTTACACTTGAGTGATTTGCCGGCTTTCATGATTTCCTCTAAGAATTGTGATTCTATCTCTATAACGAACTTTCAGAGCCACCAAAAGCGTGACAGTCTCCACAGAGTAGTATCCACGATCTGCATTACGCAATTATTGGAATGGAATAATGGAATGTTACATTAAGACCTATGATGAGAGAATAATCAACAAACATACAAATTGCACCTTCAATTTCACAAACTTTACCATTATAAGAAGGAACAAGTATGAATTAGATGTATATAATGTCATGAAGACCCGTGCAGCTAAGTAAAACTTTACTGGAAATAAAGCTTAGCATCCTGGTAAAGTAAGTTAGTAGATTTCTAAAAGCCATAAATGACTAATAATGAAACCTCTAGCAAAGCACTGTTTCGTAAAAGCATGCAGTAACTTTTGTCTTGATTCTGTTGACAACATATACGAATAGCATTGGCAGCATCATATGTAATGCCGACAAAATTGAACATCTTTCACATCTATTTTGTCAGCATCATTGATAACTTGGGCTGCAGTCCCCGTCAAAACATTACGCAAGCAAAAGCAAGATGCATATCGTATTCATTCATCAAATTACATGTTTTTATCCACTATTGCTCAATCATGGATCAACTTTCCCTCTTATCCTTGGTCTTATTACACTTTATCTCAAAACACATCAGACAACTCAGAAATTCACTCAGTCCTCAGAAGCACATGAAATCATCAATTTTCAGGCTATACTCCAATAGATAATAACTAAAAAAAGAATCCGGAAAACATAAATATTCAGCTATGTAATCACTTTAATTGGCATTTTCACTAAAATTCAAGTAACAGATCTCGACAAAACATAAGTAGGCATCACTGTGCAACACCCAATGCAACAATTCGGAGACATCTTAAACTAGATAACTTCTTCACTTATTGTTTCCAATAAACCCACCACCAATATAAAATCACTAAGCAGTAATAAATCCATAAAATATCCAATTCATCAATAATTAACTAAATATTCCAACAGATACGGATGAGAAAACATCTTTTTTTCCCCAACAGATACTCAAAAATCCAGGGAATACTCACCGACGTAGTCCCCCATGAAGAGGTAATTGGTGTCAGGAGCGTTGCCGCCTATCCGAAAAAGCTCGATCAGATCGTAGAACTGACCATGGATATCGCCGCACACAGTAACCGGACATTTCACCGGCTGAACATTCCATTCTTCCACCAGAATCGCCCTGGCCTGATCGCACAACGTCTTCACCTCCGCTTCCGACAGCGGCTTGCACTCCATCAATTGTTCTATCTGCCTGTCCAAATCCCCGTGCCCCGGCATTTTCACGATTAGTTTCAATAATATTCAAAAATATCAAAATCCCCTCCTTTTTTGCTTTCAGATCTGTGAATTATTTAACGATTTGAGTTCAAAAAAAATAAAAAAATAATAGATAAATCAGACGAAGCAGAGAGATCTGGATTTGATAGATTTGTGAAGATAACTGATTTTGTTAAAAAAATTCATCATTTTCTATTGATTTATGAGACTCGTTCTCATTTCATGTTTTTCTCTCTCTATAAATGATAAGAATTTATGTATAAGAATTTTATATAAATTAAACGAAAGATGTATATGTGCCAAATGAAATGAAACTCAAATGAAATGCAAATGCAAATGCAAATGCAGAAATGGAACAATCTCTCTCACACAGTATGAACGGCGAAATGAGTGGTTCTATGTGGGAGTTAATATTTGAAAGGATATATTTCCATCTAAGATTATCGAACTTTTGAGTGAACCTTTAATTAAGTTATTTAACTTTAATTCATCTCAATTAAGTTATTAAATTTTAATTTAGTTTAAAGTCTCACGGTTTTGTCACGTTCTGTGACGTATCAACTATCATCCTCCAAATTGACAAAAAATGTTTAGTTAGCATTAACACCATAATAAATCTTTCTTGAGTGTGCCATATAATACTTTAAAATGAGGATTATAAACTTATGCGGTAATGCTACTCGTATAAAATGATTTACAACTTGAACGTGTGAATAATATTATCTGACTTCATTTTATTTCGTTCTCTCTTTCTCCTCTTTCTCTCTCTTTCACATTATCAATCTGTTCACTGTTATGTATAAGTAGCATTACTCTACGATGTCTGTAGGTTAAAATGCTGAGATACTTTCTGAAATGTCGTTGCGATAAATTGACAATTCCATGTGGCGATTACGTGAAATATCATTTGTGGCATGACCTACTAATTAAGCAACTTTCATCATTTTGAGAAGAATAATACTATGAGCTTGTTTGGTATGGATTTTTTGGGGGAAGAATTGATTTTAAATAGTGATATGATGGGAAATGTGTGGTTGAAAAAGAAGATAAAATTATTGATGTGATGGAAAATATTATTTTATTGAAGAATGTATGGTCGAAAATAAGAATTGATTTACTGTAGAATTGGAGAATTTGTACCAAACAAATCCTATAAATCATCTATCTAAATTGGAGTAGATCACAACGAAGTCTACTGTCTCACTGTCCAACGAAATTAAAATGATTTTTGATTCATTCAACAATGAAGTATTAGACAACACTACGATTCACTACAATGTGATAAGTACCAATGATATATAGCCTTTTTTCATTTTTCATTTTTTTTTTTTTTTGGAAAATGGTAAGTGACAAAGTGGTGATATTCAAAATTAAATTTGAAGTTTAGTGACCTAATTAAGGTAAATTAAAGTTTAATGATCCAATTGATTTTCTTTAAATGTTTAATGACCACAAATAAAAATTTAGTTAGTATTATAATAATGAAATGAGAAATTTCTCGCTCCGACCCTATGTCTAAACTGCGTCAAAATCAAGAGGTTGGTATGCTCGGCACGTGGCGCAAGATAGTCAGTGATGTGTAGTGATTGTTGGGCTTGGACGGGGTTTATTAGGGGAAATTAGTACTCAATTTTATACTTTGTGTTATCATGATCATTCAATTTTATTTTATTTCATTATGATCACTCAATTTTATACTTAGTGTCACTCTAAACACCCAATCTAATTTTATTTTACCATGAGTATCCAATTTCATATAACGTTTCATCATACCCACCTAATTTCATATAACATTTTACCATTGCTACCTAACTTCTTTTCACAAATTTCATTAATTTTGAAAAGGGTAAAACGGTAACTTTGCATTATATATATAAAATAAATTTAAAAAAATAAAATAAGAAACTTATTTTAAAAAAATAAAATATATTTTTTTTAAAAAATGTTACTTAATAAAATAAAATAAAATAAAAACTTTTTTAAAATAAAATAAAGACTAATTTTAAAAAAAAAGTTACTTAGAAAAGTAAAATAAAATAAAAAGTAATTTTTAAAAATCCTTAAAAAATAAAATAAAATAAAAACTTATTTTAAAAAAAATTAAAATAAAATAAAAACTTATTTTAAAATAAACTTTTTTAAAATTTAAAAAAATCTTTTATATATATAATGCAAAGTTACCGTTTTACCCCTCTTAGAATTAGTGAAAATGATGAAAAGAAATTGGATGACCATGATGAAATGTTATATGAAATTCGGTGGCCACATGGAAACTTTATATGAAATTTGGTGGCCATAGTGAAATAAAATCAAATTGAATAACTATGGTGACCACTAAATATAAAGTCTGATGGCTACAGTGAAACAAAATCAAATTTGGTAGTTATAGTGACACTAAGTATAAACTTAAGTGATTATTTGTGGATTTAACCCTTTATCAGGTGAAACCATTAAATTTTGAGCTCTTTTTTTTTAATATTAACATCATATCTAAATTTTTTTTAACCTTCAAAAAAGATTTTTTTTTTTTTTTTCCCTTAATATTGTTCGGAGAGAAAAATAGAATGATTGATGAGTCAAGTTTTGAAATTTTTTGCAACCTCCAATTTATCTTTCGCGTGAATTATATTAAGACCCCGTTTGTTTCTGATTAAAATCAAATTTAATCTAGGTTAAAGTCAAACAATCAATATTAACCACATTTTTCATGGGTCCCACAACTTTTCAACCATAAATTTCAAAAATTTCTATCACAATCTACTAAAAATCTAATTTTAATCCTTACCAAACATCCACTAAGTTCTGACCCTCATTTGCTAAAACTCTTTTTTTTTTTTTTTACAAATTCATTTTCAATCACAGATTTTTGAAATCACAATTTTTATTAATTTTTAACTATATATTTCATAAATTTTCATCAAAATTTATTAAAAATATGATTTTTAACTAAGTCAAACATGGGCTAAATATAGGCATTGGGATTCGAACAAAATAGCTTATATGGAAGTATGAAAATGCCGTAATTCATCTTTTTATTTGTCTATCAAAAAATAAGTGTTGTGTAAAGTACACAAAAAGGGTCAAATAA
>CAIGRT010001780.1:0-12746 GCA_903798405.1 Fraxinus platypoda
TCGGCTTATATGAATGTTCATTGTAGCATGTAGGATCAATTGCACAGGCGCACGTAGTCACTATATTTAATACTATAATTGTGAGACGATTAAGATATTTTGTAATTGTCTTTTAGGCTAATCATTGGGTATTTATCTGATTGTTTGAACTCTTGTCGGTTATGTTACTTTATAATATAAATTTTTTGTTCTTTTATTTGTTTGTTGCTCTACTGTTCAGTGTAAAGTTAGCAATACGTTCCATTTACGTTGTTTTGGGGGGGCCAACTTTGGGACTTCGCCTCAGGCCCCGAAAATTACAGGATCGGCCCTGACTGAGTACTGAACTTTATTAAGAATTTAAAAGTTTAACCTTCCTTGAGTAACAACCAACATTATATAATTAAGATAGAGTTTTTGCGGAGATTATAATATTGAAACTATCCACTTATCTAATGACTTGTTTTTACCCTTTAAACTCACAGATTACTCTTTTACTAATGACATGTAGGATTTCCATCACTGGTGGATCTTTTAGTTTAAGAGTTTCAACTTCATCCTACTCGAATTAGATGTCACTATATCTCTATTAAGAGGTTTCGTTAAAGGATCCGCTAGATTCTCAATTAATTTAATATAACTTAGAGAAATTATTCAACTCTTGATTAATTTCCTTATATAGTAATGTTTTAGATTTATATGTTTAGACTTTTCATTGTATACTTCATTGTATGCTTTTGCTAATGTGACTTGACTATCATACANTCATTGTATGCTTTTGCTAATGTGACTTGACTATCATACATGATAGCTATCGAAAATGTATTCTTTAATCCCAAAGGTATCTCATATAGAAGATCATTAAACCATTTAGCTTTTTTCCTGGTATCTGATAATGCCATAAATTCAGATTCCATGGTTGAATGTGTCTTGCATGTTTATTTTTTAGGTTTTCAAGAATTGCACCTCCTCCTAGAGTAAACACCCAAACCGAAAGTAGATTTACTCTCACTGGTGCTTAAATATCCAACTAGAATCGATAAGTCCTACTAAAATAGCTGTGAACTTGGAATATTGAAGACCTAAGTTTTTTGTTTTCTTTAAATGGCCAATAATTCTCCCAATGGCCTTCCAATGTTCCTTGATCGAGTTATTAGTAAACCTACTAAATTTACTAATCGCAAATGCTATATCTGAAATTTTGCATTGAACTGTATACATAAGACTCTCTATAGCACTTGCATACTCCAATTGAACGATTACTCTTCTATCATTTTTTATAAGCTTAGAACTTGGATAAAGAAGGGCACTCTACTTTTTTATTTTCAAGTATTTGAACTTATTTTTCACATTCTGATATAATGTGATTGACTCAAATAGTAAACCCCACTATTCTTAGTAACTTTGATACCCAATATGGTATACACTTGTCCAAAATCCTTTATCTTGAATGTGGAAGATAAAAGTCTCTTCACTCTTTTATTCCATCAATGTGATTACTTAAAATCAACATGTCATCAACATACAAGCAAATAAATATAACATATTTATTACGTACTTTCAAATATAAACACTTATCATTATTATATATAAACTCAAATGAAATAATTGTTAAGTCAAATTTTTCGTGCCATTTTTTAAGTACTTGTTTTAAGCCATATAATAATTTTATTAACTTACACAACTTATGTTCATTTCTTGGTAGAACAACCATTTAGGTTGTTCCATATAAACCTTCTCATCGAGATCCCCATTTAAGAATGTTGTCTTGACATCTATTTGATGAACATGCAAGTCATGTATGGATGCTAATGCGAATAACACCCTAATTGATGTTATTCTAACTACTTGTGCATATATATCAAAATAATCAATTCCTTTCCATTGTTAATAACTTTTAACTACTAATCTAGTTTTAAAGGTATTAAGAGAACCATCTACATTATATTTTCTCTTAAATACCCATTTACAACCAACGGGTTTAGAACTGGGTGGTAAATCGACACGTTCTCGTGTATTATTTGACATAATTGAATTAATTCCATTTTTAATTGCATCTTTTCAAAATATACTATCATTAGAAGCTATCTTCTCTATAGTTTTTAGGACATGTTTCCACTTGTAGAAAAAAGTATTGTTCTAACAATATTCTTCTCATTTCTCTCTACTAAGTAAAATGAAATAAGTTGAAAATCAACTTCATGCGGTCTTAAGGTCTTTTTTATCCGAGTTCTTTTGCCTCTTTGAGTCTCACTAGAATCATTAACATTTTTAGAAGATGTTTCATCTTGTGTTCCACTAGAATTATGAATCTCATTGTGAGTTTCCCTTAATTCATTATTCGAAAATAGTAAATTCTCAGATAACTCAACGTTATTTGATTCAATTATCACATTGGTCTCCAAGTTCAATAATCTATATGATTTGATATTACTAGTATATCCAACAAGGCACATTTGATGTTTCTTGTATCCAACTTGGTTATTTTAAGATCTGTGTTCTTACATATGCACGACACCTCCACACTTTAAAGTATCAGATATTTGATTTTCTTCCTTTTCACAATTCATAAGGAGAATTTTTTTGTAAATTTTGAAGAAATCCTATTTAATATTCTACATCCACTCAACAAGGCTTCACCCCACAATTTATATGACAACTTAGCATATGTGAACATGGCATTTATCATTTCAACTAATATTCTATTTCTTTCTTCCAGTCAAACTATTTTGTTTTGAGTATTCTAAGTGTAGAATATTGATACACTATACCATATTATTCACAAAATGAATTAAAAACACTAGAGCAGTAAGTTTTTATTTTCTTATTTAAGTAATTTTCAACTTCATTTTTGTATATTTTAAAAATATCAAATGTTTCGTGTTTATATTTTATTAAATAGACATAAATTTACCTAGAGTAATCATTTATGAAGATAATGTAATATCTATTTTTACCTCTAGTTAACATGTCGTTAAATTCACATATTCTGAATGAATAAATTCTAAAATTTGTGTAGTCCTATTCACACTTTGATAAAGTTTCTTAATCATTTTAGATATTACACAAATTTTACATTTATAAGCATCATTCACATTGTATGAAATCATATCACATTTAAGCATTTGTTCATTGTACTAGCGTCTATGTGACCTAATCTAACATGCCATAAAGTAAATAAATCAATCAGGTAAGCAAAATCTACTCCATTATTATTAATATTGTCAACAATGCACAATTTAATCATTCCTTCACAGGAACAACCTTTTTCCAACAAATTTTTCATTTCGGGATAGTACAAGTTTTCCGCATAAACACTTTTGATGTTTGATTTTCCTAAGAGATCTCCACTTATTAAGTTTATATTCATTTCAGAACATGTAGTGCATTTGTTAATGTAATGATTTATTCAAAAGTGAAAATGATATCAATATTTCATTTCCCTACCACTTTGGAGCGGTCTTCATTACCCATTTGTATCTACTGCTCTTCATTTGATTAATGATAAGTTTTAAAGAGTGACTTATCATAAAATACATGATTGTTGCACGTGTCATACCACAAGCGGGGACTTTACCCTTGATAGCATTGATTTCACTCACGGTAGCCACAATGCTATCTCCATCAAGGGTGTTAACCTTTTTCCTTTTTCTTGTTTTGTTTTCGATGTCGACGTTCTTTTGCAAAATGTTCAAGTTTTCCACATATAAAACAATCTCACTTGGGCTCCTTAAACTTGTTATAGTTTTTGAAAGGTTTCCACTTGTTTGATTTGTTGGATGGCTCGATCTTTTCAACGACATTGACTTTTGTAAATAAAAACCACCCGTCTCTAAAGTAAATATTTTTCTTGTTTTTAAGGAAAATATGATCACGTGATCAAAAGTTGAAAAATATTTTTCATGGAAAAATTGTCAATCAAGCATTCTAAAAGTAGAACAAGGCCTCGAGTTTGTTCAAACTGATGAAGCAATCGGGCTGTGCTCCTACCAATGCTATTATTCTAGGAATGCTGGAGAAAATGTGATATGATGGAAATGAAACTCAATGGGTGTATGCCAAACCATGTTTACTTGGAACATGGTTATTATGTGTGGCAACAAAGTAATGCACAAATATGCCAACCGAGAAATAAGGGTTTCAAGCCAAATGAGACCTCGATGCTCCATGGTTACTCAAAAGACGGAAATGTATAATGGGTGTTTGACACCCATTCTTTTGAAGAATGAGTTTTTGAATAGTAATTGATGTAAAGAATGTGTGGTTAAAAAGTAAGAAGAATTTTTGGATTTATGTGTAATATTATTTTATTTGGAGAATGTGTAGTTAGAAATGACTACTGTAGAAAAATGAAAATGTGTGGTGGAAAAGTGATGAAAAGTTTTAGATTTGTGTGTAGTATTATTTTATTTGTAGAATGTGTGATTGAAATGAAGAAAGAGAAAAAAATGAGAATGAGAATGAGATTAAAAAATGGGTGTCAAACGGATATATATCCTAGTTGGATGATTTTGAGAACACATTATCCCGGTGAAATCTCAACATTCAATTACATTGACAATTTTAGGATTTCAAAATTAGAGAACTGTAAGAACCCATGCTTGTTAGTCTTTAGAGAGGTCATACAAGCCCCGGCTTCCAAGGCCTGTGTCAATGACGCGTGCAAAAATCCCAAATGTATTAGGTCGTTCTAATATTTTTCTCTATATAAGGGGTATTAGGATGAGCTTCCATTCAATGTATCATAGTAGAGTAATTACAGACATCTAAGATAAAAAGGATAAGCAATGTGAAATAAGAGACAAACCGAAGTGCAGATCAAATCAAAGTAATATAATCCAACCATCTCCTTAACACAGATAAAAACTTAAAAAGAAAAACCTCAGATTACATAAAAACTATAAAGTTTAAGGGCAGAACAGAAAATATAATATCACATCATGTCATGATTGTTATTAGAAAACTAATAAAATCATAAAACACACATCCGTTCCTAACACTTGATTAATTTCATTTTTATGCGTGTTTTCTTCCAAGTTTTCAACTAATACAACCTAAAGTAGAATATTACATGACTACATATGTAGAAACTAAACCTACATATATCTTTCCCTACCTTCTTTCAAGGACTAGAAATCTACACACAGCAAATTAACATAAAATATGTTTGATAGAAGGATTTCGAACAAAACTCACAATATTAAACCCCAACATGTCATCAGCCCAAGTGTTCCCTGAGCCTTGCAAGAAAATAACTTTTTAAGTATAGCCACAGGCTGAATCATGCTGGATATTAGCAACTGTAGACATCAAGTATTCCAGCAAATGCAGAAACATCATCGAAAAGTGGATGCTGAGGATAAGTGTCACTTCCCTGGGCATTAGAAAATTGTAAGCACAAAAGCTTTCCCAATTTCCACTTTCTTCTTCCAATCATGCGACAGAGCTGGCTAAAGATAGCTCGTGAAGCTCACTTAGCATCCATTCTTCCCCAGTTTGACCTCCAAGGACTATGGCCCTTGTGCCTCCAACCACGCATGTACTATGTCCCCAAGCAACTCTTGGAGGTTGCCCAGGTACTTTCAGAATTCTCCATGTTGGTTTTTCTTCAGTAGGATCAAGTATATAAAGCTGGGATGCAGAGTGAAGACCAGCCACAGATCCACCAAAGACTAGGATACTACCACCAGGGAGGGTCACTGCCACATGATCAAGTCGAGCAGGGGGAGCTATGCCACCTGGATTTCCGGCTCCAGGCATCCCACTACCTGTTACACATCTCCAACATGGTTCATCCTCACTCAGGTCCATGGTGAACACGTCACTTGATCTAAACCGTAGAGGACCACTTTTGGCAAGACCCCCAAACATCAAAATTTTCCTACCACCGTAAACAGACAACGTGTGGCCCAAACGTGAAGGTGGAGTCCACCCTACTGGTATCTCTCGCCATACAGGTTTCTCCATCGAAAGATCAAGCAGGAAAGTGTCACTAAGAAGGACTCCAGAATCGGCACAACCACCGGAGACTATCAGCTTGGTCCCATCAAGGGTACAGGAGCTATGCCAAGATCTAGGAAGTGGAGGAGCCAAGCTGGAGATTTCACGCCAAGTAGGATGTTTTGCATCCAAATCCAAGACAAAAACATCATTGAGTAAGCCTTGCCTCCCGCAGCCCCCAAACAGAACAAGATGAGACCCATTCACACAAGAAAGCGTGTGGCCCCAGCGCCCAGGAGGTGGAGAGCTCACTTTGACATGCTGCCACTCTGGATTACTTGAGTTCAGGTCCAGAACAAATGTATCATTCATGGGTTGCATGTTGGTTCCCTCACCACCAAAAAGAACCACACGATTCCCTACAGCACATGCACTGAAGTTGCAACGAGAGGGTTCAACAGCACCTCCAACAGTTAGGTTTCTCCAGGCTGCTGCTTCAAGAGTGGTAAGTTCCCTAGCCAACCTACCCCACCCCAAACGTTTAGCACCAGGAACTGTCTCTAATACTTGAGTTGTCTCGAGACCCCATGCATTTTGACATACCATTCGCCACAGCTCTTCATTTTTTGTCAAATCATAAAGCCGCCAACAAACAGAGCCAATGGATGCAATATCCCTTGGAGCCAGCCGTGAAAGAATCTCCATAGAAAGAACTTCATTGCTCAACTGCATTATCCCACAAACCCCACGATTGGTATTCTTGTTCCCATCTGAAAATACTCCACCAGGAGAAATATTAAACCTAAACCTATCGGATGCCCTTCTGGATTCCTTCGCTGAAGATCCTGGAAGTTGACCTAGATCAAGATTAGATTCTGTAAAGAACTGAATGCCAATTATATGAGTTACTGTCTCATCATCACCATATATTGGGGTCATTCGCAACCTATTCATCAAGGGACTTCCATCTTTTCGAAAATTTAACAATTCGCCTTGAAATTCAATTCCTTCCTCGAGGCATCTTCTTATTTCAGTAACTACGGTGAGATCCACCAATGGATGCCTTCGCTTAGCAAATGGGCCTCTACATTGCAAGAAACGGCTGCAGAAAATTTTAACAGTCAATATACGAAAAGGAATATCATCCACAGATCAGCCACACATCTCAGAAGCTTTGATAATGAGGATACACGATAATGAGGAGAAATTTAAACAGTCATATGACTAAGCAGGAATTACAAAAAGGAGCTAAAACCCACTAAATAAAGGAAAAGAAATGGAAAATACAAGAATAACCCACCAACAGAAAATAAGAAAAAGAAACACTTCCACAGACAATGAACAGAATTTGTTTTCATCCACGCTAAATTTGCCAGGAGCAAGATTCTAAAATCACAGTTCAACATGAACTTACCAAATTGTCAAAAAGCTAAACACTCTGCAAGTAGCACAACTAATGAAAGGGTGACATGATATTACAATATAACAGAGATATTTACTTCAAGTAGCATCCACGTTACATTGGTAATTATACTCCAACAGATCCCAACCCCTATCTAAGGAAAATGTTCTAGAAAAACTTACCGCAGAAACAACTGCCAAGAAAACTTTAGTTCTTTTCTACAATGCCAAAATCAACTACAAGCCCAGTATACTTCAATGATGTCCAAAAATAGAGAGCAAGATGCAAGAAGTAAAGTAGCTCCCAAGGACCAGATCAAAACTCAAATGGAAACCTTGAACTCAAATAGTTGAAAATCTTGGTTCCTATATCAGGCTATGTAACATTCATCAGTCTCCATATTATTTTACCTTGTAAAAAGATCTAATCATTCTCGAGTCCTAAAGAATTAGATCTCCAATTCACAAGCTCGGGATGATGTAGGCTGCCAACATATTCAATGAAATTGAGGACGACAGGCGTTTATGTATCATTGACACTATAATATTACCAATCTGCTGAAAAAGGGAAGAATTAAAAATCCCCGTAACAGTTTATTAATACACAGACAAAACACTTTTTATTCGACTTCCATGGAATGAAAAGTTCAAAATGGGTAGAGAGTTTCGTGCATTTAATCAAAATAAATAAAATTGATATAAGCATCATCAAAGTGAAAAGTGAAGTAGATTGATACTCCCAAAACATGCAGGTCAAGAAAGAGGAAAAAATTAATAAAATTTTAAAAGTCACGTACAAAATAGTACAAAAATAAAGGAGCTGCTTGGAAATCCTCTAAAAATTTTTAAACATATCCAAACGTAGATGCACCAAATTCATCAATTTCCTGTTTCTCAAGAGGCCATGACAAAGGTAATAAAGATTTCTAGTCTGTCAATGCAGATCATTGCATTTTTTTATTCAATTTCCTATGAACTGCATCAGACTTTTGTCGATTGAAATTCAAACTACCACACCAAAGATAGGTACTCTTCTATTTTCACAAGGCTAATAAAATTTTCAGCTGCAAAATTTATTTTATCCTAAGTGAAATAGATAAAGATTCTGTTTTAGTTATACTGGAACTTACGAAGCCTACTCATGTACAACATGATTTGGATCTGATCATATAAAAGAATCTCTTCCAAGTTACAAGTATTTATATATGTCATCATTTAACCTCCCTACCTAAATAAAGAATAAAATAATATGGAATTAGCCAAAAAATTATGTTTTCTCAAAGAGTAAACTATTTATACAAATCAACAAGATGAATATAGAATAGAATAAAGTTGAAGCATTAACTTTCATTCATAGTAATACTGAATCTTTATCTTTTCTTTAGATTGGAAAAGAGGCTGTCCAAGAGTAACATTGAATAAGAAAGATATAGGGGCAATGCTGATAGACAATCAAGGAGCAGACAAGAGCAACGACAACAATGACAAAAGCTACACAATGTCAGAATGTAAAACAGTAGCAAACATCATAATTTTAACAATCGCGTTCACAGGTCCTGTACAGGTTAACGTGTCAAGTAATAAAAAAAATAACGCA
Source organism: Fraxinus platypoda (assembly GCA_903798405.1). Taxonomy (NCBI): domain Eukaryota; kingdom Viridiplantae; phylum Streptophyta; class Magnoliopsida; order Lamiales; family Oleaceae; genus Fraxinus; species Fraxinus platypoda. The sequence goes on from CAIGRT010001780.1 coordinate 8,918, forward strand.
ATTAAAACTAGTGAAAATGACCTATCTAAATGGAAAGTTGATTCGCGTGACTATAGCTTTTCCAATGGTTTCAAAGGCTGAAAACATTTGATGGTCGACGCCGGAAGGGACTGCCGGAGGCAGAATTTTACCCAATGTTCAAATGCTGCGGCTGCAGAATAATTTTCCATTTGCAGAGTCCACTCTTCCCAGTGGATCCATTTTTATGGCTATTTTCTTCTTCCATTAACTGGAAATAGCCATTTTTTCATGGCGGATTTAGAGTTTCTTCAACTCTTGCCAGAAAATTTCATTTTTCGCTGTGGGAAATTTTGGATGCTTTCAATTGTGACTCATTTTCTTGAATCTGATGTAGGGAAAAAATCATCCCAGATTGCTCTAATTTGTCTCGGTTACTTCTATTTTCTTGAAGAGATTTTCCTTATTTTTGTTGGTAGACTCTTTTGATTATTTTGAAAAGATGGGTTAGAGGTCAAGCATCATTTTCAGCGTAGTTTCGGTGGAAGTGTGGGTTTTGGGCTTTAAAGTGTGGCTGTAGGTGCAGCGCCAGTAGGTTAGCCAAAGATGGAGAAGATGGGAGTAGTTGCGCCAGTGAAGATGGATTGAGTCGCGGCTGCAGTTTCAATCTCTAATTTGGGGGAAATTCGGAAATGTAATGCGTGAAATAGAGAGCTACATCTACACACTTTAATCTCCCTAAAAAATAGTAAGAAAATGGAAGGGAAAAATTTCCTCTAAGTGCTTGATCTTCATTTTCAGTGCAGTTCTTCTTTTGATTTTCACTATGTATAATTTACCAAATCAACTGGCGAACAAGTCGGAGTTATTGGAGTGCACCACTAATTCAACGTGGTGTATTTCGAAAAATCGAATCTTGGGAAAGAAACCCAATTTCCTCCACCAGCCCACCACCGCGCTCCGCCATGACAACACGACGGATGTGCCCCACCACCCACTGGACACTTTAACCATACAGGAAATGAACAAGACAGAGAGCGATTAAGTCCCTTTACAAGGACACGGTTTATTCAGTTCACTCTCTAGTTCTCGAGGAGCCTGATAAGGAGGTGGTGCTGAAGTGGAAAAAGGGTGATGATCTACCTCTCCACGGAAGGCTTCAGTGATTGGACGCGCAGCCGGGAAGTCATATATATTCGCGGTGGATATTGAGACCGGCAAGGTGTTGCGACAAGATACTAGCTATATCTCTGGGTACCCATACATCTCTTTGGAGGATGGAATGGGCCGGTTTTACAACTCAGATTTTATTTTTCTTTATATATAATTGCCACGTCACCAAATTCAAAATTCCCTGTAAACTATCTTTGAAGCATGGCATGTACATCTAGCTTTATTCTAATTTTAATTTCAAGCAGTAACTTATCAGAACTGTTGGTATATAGTTGTAAGCACTTTCTAAAGTTGGGTATTGACCTATGAGCCTGTGGGTTAAACGTGAGTATTCTCACAAACCATCATAAAATACAAATGATTTCAATGCACAACATCTCAACAAGCCTTATTACAACCAGTAAGTACCAAAATAGTCAAAAGATCAATTGCTAATCAAATCAGCAGTGGAACATACGTACGTATAAAAATTCTAACCACAATATAAACATCAAGTTTAGTATCAGTCAGCACTGGAATTTTCCAGTCTTGAGTCCTAAGTCAAGTTCTAACTGAAATATCAGCCTGTGCAGGTATTCAAGAGAACAGGCAACACTTTTATCCATATTTGTTAGTATTGAAAGATCAATTATATCAAATAAGTTGAGACACGACAATCACAGACTCTTAGCCAATAGCAACCAAAAACCAATCATCATAAAATATTACGAGTCATTTAGAATTTTCTCCACAGTTAACAAGTTAATTTTATGAAAATCCTCAAAGAATGATAACATGTGGAAGGACTTTTCCAAGAGCTTGCTCTGGTTTAGCATACGAGGGAGTAAAAAATGGATGAATTGAACCTAATCTCATTTCATACATACGAGGGAGTAAAACCTACCCCAATAAAATCTTGATTCAAACATGACAGAAATTCCAAAATCTATCCAAAGTGAATTAAACATTGAACCCACGGAAAAGAAACACAATCAAACATAATTCAAGGAAGCTAACCAGTTCCGGCCAAGAACTTCCTCTACTCGGTACCCAGTAACCATCTCGAATACTGAATTAACATAAATAATCGGCTGGTCCGGCTCTAACGCATCCGTGACAATAAACCCACAAGGCGCCGGCTGCAGCAGCCTGTCCACGGGAAACGGCAGACCTCCACCACTCTTCCTTAACAGAAACCCCAACGCTTCTGCTACCTCCTCCTCCTCTTCGCTTCCGCTCAGATCAGACTCCGAATTACTGTCCCACTCCATCATACTTCACAGAAAATATCAGCACAATTTTTATCTGTTCATGCCATAATAAACGGTGAAGAATAGATGAAAACAGCGGTAAAGTTGTAAAAAATAGAGATATCCTGATCGAATTTCAATGAGGGAAGCGTAGACTTTAGGTGGGAAATGAGTGGACGAGGTGTTTGACCTCGCAAAAAACAGAGAGAGAGAGAGAGAGAGAGATATGCCAAAAAGTGCACAGGGAATTACGACTAATTTCTAATTAGGGTACGAACATGTCCTCTCACACCGCCATGGGAGAAAAGTTTGGGTGCGAATACACAAAGTTGTGGGGAACTACAACTGGATTAGCGTACAACTCTACTTTTTGCATTTCCACGTTAGGCTAACCAGGATAAGCATTCAAAATTCCATTTGAGGTCATTTAACTTATAAGTTTGTTTCATGTTAACCACTTGATTTTAACCTTAACTAATGACTAGTTGCAAATTGCTTAGTATTTGCTTGATGCTAAACAATTTTGCTATACTTGCATCATGATTAATAATTTTATTTACACTCCTAACATACCACATAATTTTATCATTAATTTTAACAACACTTGTTCAAATCAATTATCTCGATTTTGACAACTCAAAGGATGTCAAACTAGTTGTACAATGGGTGTACAAATAGCTTAATTCGATGCTAAATCAACAATTAGTTTGACAAAGATATGTAATGGCAATGCACAATTCAATGACTAAGAGCCCGTTTAACATTACTTTTGAAAAGTTAAAAGGAGTTTTTGACTCTTAAAAGCTGTTTTTAGATCCGTTTAACTAGTTTTATAAAAGTGTTTCTCGTAGTTAAAAGAGTTTTTAGAGGAAGTTGGTCCAATATGACTTCCTCGAAAATAACTTCTAGAATATGAAGAGTTTTTAAACATTAGTTTTCAAACAACATTATGATAGCTTTTTCCCAGAACTCTTCTACATGAGGCAAAAGCAAAAATAGAAGTCATGACAAACAGGTATAAATAGTCACAAAATACTTTTATGACCAATTTAAAAATTCACTTGAACTTCAATGAGCATTTCTGAAATAACTCTTTTAGTTGTTGATAGAAACAAGGAGAATTTTCAAAAATATCAAAATCTACACTTATCAATTGAAATTTCTTATTGCAGAAATGACCAAATTTAACATCAAAATTCCATTATACTCTTAATAAAAGAAAAACGAAAATCAAAATTTTAATTTGGTTGTGGCACGATCCTTGAGGCAATGAAGTTAATTCTATGAGAAAGCTAACATGATGTGCAAGTTATTAACCATTTGTCCTATTTCTTACATTATCTAGTACTCTAGTAGGTAATGATCAATTGAAGATTGGAAAAAAAAAAAAAAGGAAGATAATGCCAAACATTTAGCATTATTGCTGTTGACCCCAAAAAATGAACTCAACAGATACCGGGCCCACCCTT
>CAIGRT010001790.1:0-11257 GCA_903798405.1 Fraxinus platypoda
TGGGGTAATTATGTACTGTTCCCTTCTGGGTTCATTTACCAAAACCGTGTTTCTTGAAACAAGAATTTGGCCTTTTGGATTGCTTTGATGTGGGCCCTTCATTTGGTGACTGACGGAGGTCATGAACTATAGCCAAAGGTCATGAACTATGGGGTCAAAAATGAAAATTATGGGGTCAAAAAGTGAAAATTCTGGTTATAAAAAAAATAAAAAATAAATAAATATTTGTGGGGTCAATTGACCCACAAGACCCCATGTGGATCCGTCCATGATTCTGAGTGATTGGTTTTCTTAGATTTTTCTCGTCTAATCTCAGTAAATTGTTAAAGTCTTTGTTATGATTGTTTTTAGTAAACAATCGTTAGAGAGAAATTTTTATAGATTACATTTAAATGCATATTATAATATTATAATAAGTTTTAGGGAGTTTGTCAAAATTGAAATACGTTCTTATAATGGGGTAATTATGTACTGTTCCCTTCTGGGTTCCTGTCCATTTACCAAAACCGTGTTTCTTGAAACAAGAATTTGGCCTTTTGGATTGCTTTGATCTGGGCCCTTCATTTGGTGACTGACGGAGGTCATGAACTATAGCCAGAGGTCATGAACTATGGGGTCAAAAATGAAAATTATGGGGTCAAAAAGTGAAAATTCTGGTTATAAAAAAAATAAAAAATAAATAAAAATTTGTGGGGTCAATTGACCCACAAGACCCCATGTGGATCCGTCCATGATTCTGAGTGATTGGTTTTCTTAGATTTTTCTCGTCTAATCTCAGTAAATTGTTAAAGTTTTTGTTATGATTGTTTTTAGTAAACAATCATTAGAGAGAAATTTTTATAGATTACTTGAGGTTTGTGTTAAAAGAGAGGCGAAAGAAAATTTGAAGAAATCTCATATATTTGTATTATTTCTTGGTGAACTGATAGTGGAATCGAGCACAATCTACTCGTAGATACTCAATGGATGAGTAGGCCTAAGGTTGAACGTCCGGGTCCTTAGTGGCAAAAAATTCTTCGTGTTCCTTTAATTTTCTGCAAAATTTATAGTGTCTATAAATCGTTGTTGTTAATCCTTGAATAAATATTATTGTGAGACCAACAATAATGAATAAAATCTTCACGTGTGTTTCTTGTGTAGTATTTCTCAGTAGTATCCAATTTAATTGATTGATTAGGGCAACAATGAAATTATAATCGCCAACGGTGGACTTCAAATTTTCAAGGACTAATGTTAATAAAAATGAAAATCAGAAACATTGAGTTCATATATCGAGGGTGGAACGAGCAGCTACAGCTGATGGAGTGGGATCTAATTTCAGAACCATACATATTCAACAAAGAACTTTTTGGCCATACATTTGAGTTGATTTTCTAGAATCTTAATGAATTTTAGATTTACATGCTTATTCTTTTGTGGCTATTCATCCTCCTGAAGAATAGCTTATTTTTCCACAAAATTAGGAGAAATACATGCGTAATGTTCCTCTCATATATATTAGAATTTTGATTTTCTTGGCATTTGAGCTGCCAGCATTCTTTGCCCTCCATTTTGGCCCTTTGTCTGTCTCTCAATGCTCATTTTCTCCCTTAACAAACGTAATGGGGTGTGGCGCTTCAAGTTATGATGCCAACGGCGTGGCTTCACCAGCCAGGCTTCGCCCCTTCTTCCTCCACAAGTTGGAGGTTTTCGCATTACGTAGGCATTCACAGGCTCCCTTGACGTCGGACCCTAGTTCGACTCATGATAATTCCAAGGAAGTATTGCTTATGCATGATAGTATAGAGGATGGAAGTGCTTCTAAACATGAACCCTTGTTCTTTAAAAGCACGTCAGAAGAGGCTCCGGACAAGGAAAAGGTTAACAAGATTGAGGATATTGAATTGACAGATGAAGAGTTTGAGGATGTCGAAGACGAAGATTATGATGAGAGAATGCTAAGGAATGATGGTCCAGGTTCACCCAGTTTCCGGGTATATATCAAAGATGACGGGAAAGATGACAACAAATATGGTACATGATAATCTTTAAATTTGGAAAATTTCTTGGAAACTATTGAGAAATTTTTTACTGAAATATTCGAAAACTTTGATGATGAATTGTGGACTAAACTAAACCACAGTAATTTGTCTTAAACTTTTTGAGGAATAACATCTCTGTGTCATTTCATATCCTGTCACACCTGTAGTTGAGGAATATTTTTCTGAAAAGAAATTTTGTAGAAAAACCTAATGTATACAATATTTTCCTCCAACATTTTTTCGCGAGACAATCCTGGCCCCGCCACTGCATAATCACATTTTTTGCTTTTTTATTTGTGCCGGAAAAGATACAATATATTGATTGGTGATTACCTAATGCAGTTACCAGTGATTCCTTCGAAGATGTGGATTCATCAAAGGTAAATTTTATCCTCCCCCACCCACCAAATCCCCAACACTATTACGATATGTTTAGTATGCTAGATTGAATAATTATGATAGACAGATTAAAAGAAAAAAGTTATAATCTCATCTGTTTTTCAGGAAAGTAATGACGAGTCTCTAAGCAACAAGAAGATAGTGAAGAAAGGAAGGAAAGTGAGGAGTTTTAAAAAAGTGTTGCCAAAGGGAGGACAAATTGTAGTCAAGAATCTATTGAATGTAAAATCCTGCTATAATTCATCCAACTCTGCACACCATCGCACTCATTTTCTTACTCCGAGAGCAACTGCTTGATCGATAATACCTGATATTTTTGCTCCAAGAAAATATTGTTTGCTTCATTTATTTATTTATTCGTCTTTAATTCTTCTCGAAGGGTAAGTTGGAGTTGGAAAGAAATATTTGAAATAAGGCAGGATGAATAGTACTCAATTATAGAAGGGAAATTCCACCTTTTGTAGTTATTGAGTTTTATTCAGATTTATCTACCGAATTAGGGTTTCGCTTTTTATTAGAATTTGTTTTCTCTCTTTAAATATGTGTTAAGAGTTTGAAAACCCTATATTCTGTTATTATTGTTATTAATAATAATTTAATTTTTTCGTTATCTGACACACTTATACTTTGGAGTGGTGGGTATTTTAACTTGAACCGAACTTCCTGAACCAGAACTCGAGGTTCCAGCCCGATTCCAAAAAAAAGCTAAAAATCGAAATCGAAAATTCTAGAAAGGATCCTAGTTCTTGAATCGAAAATGTGGTACCCGACTCTAGAACCAAACTTGTTTTATAAGTTTTTAGCTTTTGTAGAACTATAGTATATTCATATTTTTAATTTTTGGTTTGTTCTTTGGGCATTCATATTGGATACCGTTAGTGCCATAGTTGCAGTGGATTGAAAAAATATTGAAATATATATTTGATGACATATTTTATTTATTATATTTCTGCTACTTCGAGTTCGTGTTCGATTCCAATAATTACGTGCATCCAAATAATTTTATTTACGAATAATCAAAGTGTAATTGGTAGTTCCAGGTATCAAAATACCCAGATCGACCACCTGATGTCCAAGCTTAATACTTTGGTTTAATTTCAATCAAATATCTATAGTTCAATTTTATTCAATTGATGACTATATTTTATTTTGATTTTATTCAAGCTAACTCTGACTGGGCTAGGCTCGGAGATTAAAATACTTAAATATTCTCAATTATCGGTAAATGTAATTATTTGTTTTTTGATACTATTTTATATTTTTTAAATACAAACTTAAATCTAAAATTACAAAAATAAAGTAAGACTGAGAATCTCCTTTCTTATGCTTTACTTTTATTGGATCTTTATACTTAGTGTTCTAAAATGCGTAATGCGTTGCGATGCGTCAAGGCCGAGAATCAAGAATCACAAGTTTAGGCGTGTCAATGCGAAGAATAAGCGTTATAATGTGTTTCGTATTTTGAAGGCATTGAATATATTTTTATATAAAAAAAATAGATTTTTTACCACAAAAAATAAAAATAAAAATTAGGCGGCATAATGCGTCGCCTAGGCGGTTGCGCCGCCTTTCAGAACAAAAATGCATTTTTCTGCGCATACCCGAATTCGACGCGTTTTCTCCGCGCGTCGCGCCTAGGCAGCGCATTTGCGCGCATTTTAGAACATGGATTATACATTTAAAAAATGGTTGAATCAAATATTATTACGAACCAAAAGTTCGTTGATCCAAAAAGATTTATACTTTGGCATGATCGATTTGGATATTATGAGCTATAATAACGTGTCAAGTAGTAAACAACTCACATTGACATCATTTAAAGAACCAGAAAATTCTTTTACCTAATGATTATCCATGTGTAGCTTGTTCGCAAGGCAAGTTAGTCGTTAGACCTTCGATTACAAATGTCAATATTGAATCTTCAACTTTTTTATTTGTGGGCCAATATACCCACCATGTTAATCATTTCGTTATTTTATGGTATTAAATTTTTTACCCAAAAAAAAAAAAAAGTTTGTCCTAAAATGCGCTGCCTAGGCGGGAAAATGAGCGAAAAGGCGGCGCATTTTAGAACAAAAACGCATTTTTCACGCATACCTCGAATTCGACGCGTTTACTCCGCGCGTCGCGTCTAGAGACGCCTGAGCGGCACATTTGCACGCCTTTTAGAACATGGCTTTTATTACAAGAACAATCAAATATATAGCAAAGTGGTTTTAGTCAAATTTTAAAAGGAAGTAAAACTCACAAAATCATAAGTTCTTTTCTTTATTATTTTTCAAATAATTATATTAAAAAACTACTGGCAAAAATTGGACTCAAAATAAATGTATTGTACTCGATTTGAAAATAAAATTTTAAAAAATAAATGATAAAAAACAATAAAACATAAAAAAGCCGTTTTGACCATACTCATAATAAACAAAATTAAAGAATTGTCAAATTTCATTAGTCAAATTAATAGAGGTGGAATGGGTTACTTTGAATGAAATCAAATTAAAGCTTAGTTGTCCAAATGAATACAGTACAATTCCGTGATTGAAATCATATTAAAGTATAGTTATTTTGAATGTAATTAATCTTTTGCCATGTTAGCATCTAACAGACATTTACAGTAGCAGTCTTTGATTGACGGTCATGTCATCAAATTATGTTAGTCAAATAAACAGATGTGTATAGAGTTACCTTGAATGAAATCAAATTAAAGTGTAATTACACAATTGAAATGCTGGCAAATCAGTGTATAATGATATATAAATCAACTATAAAATGTAAATGTGTCTACTTATTATTATTATTATTATACCAGTATTAAGCCCCTGTTTGTCTACCATTATCCAAAAAATTGTTTTCTACAGTAAACAATCTCCACCACATATTCACCCAATAAAATATTCTACACATAAACCAATAAAGTTACTTTAAATTTCAACCACATATTCTCCAAAAAATACTATTCATTACTCTATTTTTCTCCCAATCATGGGACACAAACACACCCTAAAGTATAGTTATTTTGAGCCCATGTTTGACACCCATTTTGAAGAAAAAATAAATTCTGGAATAGTGATTGATGGAAGAATGTGTGGTCAAAAAGTAATGAGAATTTTTAGGTTTATGTGTAGTATTATTTTATTGATAAAATGTGGTTGAAATGAAGAAAGAAAAAAAAGAGAGAAAGAATGAGAATAAAATTGGTGTCAAACGGGGGCTGAATGTAATTAATCTTTTGCCATGTTAGCATCTAACGGACATTTACAGTAGCAGTCTTTGATTGACGGTCATCTCATCAAATTATGTTAGTCAAATAAACAGATGTGTATAGAGTTACCTTGAATGAAATCAAATTAAAGTGTAATTACACAATTGAAATGATGGCAAATCAATGTATAATGATATGTAAATCAACTATAAAATGTAAATGTGTCTACTTATTATTATTATTATTCATTTAGAAAACTCATTTATAGCATGATCTCAAGTTGACAAATATAAATTAAATAATTATTTGACTTCTCAAGACAATTTGATTTGAAGTGACTCATTGGAATCTTAGTGGAGTTAGATAAGGAAAATGTATACCAAAATTAATATGATTTGATATAACCATGAAAGATAAAATTGTATTGAATTTTTCAAAAAAAATATCTGCTAAAAAACGATAACAATCATAAAAATTTATTCGTGATAAATTAAGTGAGATAGTGTAAGGTATTGATGTAGTCGTGTTTCGATATATGGACAGTAGATCATCTAAAAGTTGATTGATAAGTGGTATGCAAATTGAGCAAGTTTCGGGGATAACTATTTTTTTAATATTTGTCAAAATTCTTAGTGTTTTATATGAATCAACAATTTTTTTTTTTCAGACGATGTACATCTAATTGAAAATTAGTTAAAAATTAAAGTATTCTATTGTGTAAATGTTGAAGACCTCAAATGTAATTTTTCTATGTTCTACAAAATATTTTCCTATGTAGAATTATTGATCATTAACCTTCATTTACTAATAATAATTACTATTTTAAAAAAAAATGGGAAGAATCCCCCCCAACCAACTGGTCCAACTCTTACAGCCCTGAAAAGTGAGGAAAAAAAAGCACACTTTTATATTTATTCTGGTCTCCCTACAGTTTGTAATCCTACATTTCCAACCATAAATTTGCAAAATAAAAGGACATCCTGTCTGTATTGTACAACTGAATAAAGCGTCGACAAGCAATTTAGAGTGGTACCGTACAAACCAATCTGGCAGCCAAACAGATCAAAATACTTGTACGTTTATTAATTCTCTCAAAATTCTTTGTTCCAACTCTCTAATCGAAATCTCTCCATAAACAGACGCATACACAAGCCGGGTAATTTTCATTTTTTGTCCCCCCAACTTTTTAGTTTTAATTTGTTTGGGTTCTCTCATTTTGTTGCTAATTATATGCATCTGATATAGTTGCCTAAGATTTGATCTGAGAAATGAAATCTGATTTTTATATAGGCATATTAATTGATTTATGGGTGTATGTGATTTGAAGGTTTGTTTTTGTTGATTGGGGAGTCAATATGCTGGGAGTTCTAAGGCAAAGAGTGACCTGCAGAGGCATTCCTACTTCGGTAATACGACATCTTGATTATTGAAAATTATGGTAAATTCATTTGTTTGATTGTTAAATTTTTTTGAAAGGTTTTGTAAGTTTTTCTTCTTCTTTTTTTTTTCTGATTCGAAGAATTTGGAGCGAGGAATGCGACTACTTGCATCCCGGTCTTTTTCTTCCACAGCAAAAGAGGTACATATACGACTGGAACCTATGTAGTTTTTTAAGTTTCTTAATGTTGTGAGAATTGATATTAGAGAGTTGTGTATTTGAGTAAGTTCATAACAATGTTTAGTAGTTGAAAATTGAGGGAGTATTTATAATACAAGATATTCATCGAGTAAAATCTGTATAGTTTTGATATCTTTGGGCTTCAATGCTGCATCTGGTTCTTTTCTTGTTTTTTAGCCTTTTGGGTACTTCCTTTTAAACGTTCTACCAAATGCAACCTACATCGGAACATCAACCTAAATGTATATCCAAGTACTTTGATTTGTGTGTGGTTAATGATATTGTAATTTCCATTTCTTGTAGATGACTGTCCGTGAGGCTTTAAATTCGGCCCTTGATGAAGAAATGTCTGCTGACCCTAAAGTCTTTTTAATGGGTGAAGAGGTAATCTGAAGTTTTAATTTAGTATGAGAAGAAAATTTAATTACTAACGTTGTTGATTTGTTCTTTTTGGGTTCCATGACTTTTTTTTGACTTTTTTTATTACTGTTATTTAGGTTGGTGAGTATCAGGGTGCATACAAGGTGGGTGTTACTCGTTCAACAGCACCTCAACTGCTTCAACAACAAAGATTTCCATAATCCTATTTTATTCTTTTAGTAACTGGGTTTTGATTTATTGTATTCTATTTTAGATTTCCAAAGGGCTTTTGGAGAAGTATGGTCCCGACAGAGTTGTCGATACACCCATTACTGAGGTTTCTCTTGTCTTTTACATATAAATTGTTCTAGCTGTGTTTGTAATATTTTCCATATTCAACCATTTTATATGTTGCAGGCTGGATTTACTGGAATTGGAGTTGGTGCAGCTTACTATGGTCTGCGGCCTGTAATTGAGTTCATGACTTTTAACTTTTCTATGCAGGTGAGATTTCTTTCTTTGATGCTATGTTGGGCGTACAGAAAACAGGACTTTGTTTATTCTAATTAGAAATATTTCCATTCAATTTTAGATTGATTCTTCACAAATCCAATTTTAATTAATTCTTGGTCCCTAAATCCAACTTTCCATTCCATAACGATGCTCTACAAATGTTATGATTTAGCTGGAGTTCGTATAAAATAGTTGATGACAGGCTCAACTCAAAACTATGACAATTTAAGCGAAGAAGACACATACTTCACTGTGTTAGTTTTTGGTCCAATACTTCTTAATGACAAAAATCATGCCTACAATTTACTATGACTGAATTCAATGCATCGAGTAAGAACTACTTGTATTCTTCAGTAGTGATCTTTTGACTATTAAAGCCTTTTCTTAGCCACAGTGTGAAGGTAGTTACATCCTCTTTTTCCTAGGTAGTCACACTCTTCTAAATATAGAATTGCAAGCTTTAAGTGCTAGACTAATTCAAAAGCAAATAATGTTTCAACTTATTTAGTATGAGTCAAATTCATCAACAAGAAAGAAATAAAAAAGTTCAGTGTGTAGTTTCATTTCATTTCTTTGATTTGCTATTTAGTTCCCCTTTTGGAGTTCTTTTCTCATTATTTTTTTCTTCTCTTTTTTTTTTTTTTTTTTTTTGTGAGAGGAGAGGAGGCGGTGGGTAGATTTATTTGATATATTTTGGATGTTAACATTCTAGGATCACCTAGAAGATTGAGTTTCTGAAATGAACATTATAAGTTATAACAGGCATCTTTATATCCTAACAAAAACGATATAACACTACGTTGGAATAACTGATGTATTGTTGTTGCAGGCCATTGATCACATTATTAACTCTGCTGCAAAATCAAATTACATGTCAGCTGGTCAGATATCAGTACCTATTGTTTTCAGAGGTCCTAATGGTGCTGCTGCTGGTGTTGGTGCTCAACATTCACAGGTACGAGTTTGATTCAGTTCGTCATTTTTTTCTTCAAAATATCATGTGTCACACTTCAGATCGACTCTCAATAATCTGTTGTTACAATCCAAGGAATTCTTTTCTTGTTTTTTTCTTTCTGATTTCTAATGGTAAATGGAGTGAGTATGCTCAAGAGGATGCCTTCTTTTGATGGGAAAATGAGCTCGATTTTTAACTTATGATGGAAAAGGAGACTTTGTTCATGTTTGGCAAAGCATAGATTATAATTTAATCTAGGGGAAAATTGTTACAACGGCCCCTAATCTTTTCATTTTTTGCAAACTTTACTCCAACCTTCATTTTGTGCCAGCAGAGATCCCTAACCTTTCATAAATATGCAGTTGGGGTCCATCTGGACGGAAACCATTCACTTTTCCGTTAGTTGACCAAGAAAATGAGTTTGATCACATTATTAATTATTTCTATAAGGGTAAAATGGTAACTTTATTTCTTTTCATATAAAAACAATTAAAAGAATTAAATAAAAAATAAAAAAACCATCATCTTTCACAACTTCCCCATCCCATCCAAACCCTACCCCCTATTCAAAACCAAAATCACTCTACCCACCGTTTCCCCTCAAAACACTAACTCCCCCAAACTCCCCGAACATGTCTCGGCTCTCTCGGTAACGGCCTTAACCTCCACAATGAGATTCTGACACTCGTTTTACTCCAACTGTTGACCAACTATTTACACGTGCAACGCCGTTATGTCGGCGCAATTGCGACAGTCGAAGTACTCCGATATTCAGTCTCTTCATTGATTCATCACTTAGGCAGGTGTCACCGCCAACGTCGGGACACATAACATCCTCCTAACAGCCTACCTCAACTATCGAAAAACGGATCTTGCTTTGGAACACTACAAGCAGCTCATCAATGATGCACCATTTCACCCTTCCCCCACCACTTACCGCATTCTCTTCAAAGGCCTCATAGACAATCAGAAAATCAAAAATGCCCTTGAGCTAAAGGACTAAATGGCCACCAAGCGCTTTAAACCAAACCCAACTGTTTATTCATATTTAATGTTGGGTTTAACTAAGAATTCAAACCCGGATGGGGTTTTCAAATTATATGAGGAACTAATGGAGAAATTGGGACAAAAAGAAGTTGGAGGTGGTGATGGCTTCGATTTTGAGGCGAGGTGGTGCTGGTTTCTATTTTGATTTTGATTTTGATTTCTCATTTGGGTTCCATTTGGCAGTGAAGAAGAGGGCGAAGAGGTGGTGGAGGTTGTGGATTCGACGGTGGTGGCAGTAGGCGGATTTGGGTGGCGATGGGTATCTATTGATAAGAACACGACAGAGAAAGGGTTGAATAATTTCTGTATTCCCTGGTAATAGTTACAATACAATGGGTTCAATTTATAATAATTCCTAATCTAAGAAAAGGAAAACTTTCCTATTCTAAATAAGGTACACAATCAAATTATAATAATATCCCATAATCTCCGGGATTTCTACACTCCCCCTCAAGTTGGATCATAGATGTTAATCATATCCAACTTGCAAATGAAATTCTCAAAAGTTGGTCGAGGTAGTCCTTTGGTGAAGATATCAGCAATTTGTTCCTTTGTAGGCACATAGATCATGCATATAATCCCGTCTTCAACCTTTTCTTTGATGAAGTGTCTGTCAACTTCAATATGTTTGGTTCGATCATGCTGGACTGGATTTAGAGAGATGTTGATAGCCGCTTTGTTGTCACAATAGAGTTTGATTGGAGATTTTACCATGACTTGTAATTCTTCCAATAGTTTCTTTATCCATAGAACCTCACATATTCCTTATGCAACTGTTCTAAATTCAGCTTCAGCACTACTTCGAGCTACTACATTTTGCTTCTTACTTCTCCAAGTTACCAAGTTTCCCCAAACAAAGGTGCAATAGCCAGTAGTTGATCTTCTATCTACTATTNAGAGTTTGATTGGAGATTTTACCATGACTTGTAATTCTTCCAATAGTTTCTTTATCCATAGAACCTCACATATTCCTTATGCAACTGTTCTAAATTCAGCTTCAGCACTACTTCGAGCTACTACATTTTGCTTCTTACTTCTCCAAGTTACCAAGTTTCCCCAAACAAAGGTGCAATAGCCAGTAGTTGATCTTCTATCTACTATTGATCCAGCCCAATCCGCATCAATAAAGACTTCTACTTCTT
>CAIGRT010001799.1:0-10333 GCA_903798405.1 Fraxinus platypoda
AGCGACAAATCACGCGAAACAGACACAACTCCCAAACCCACACCAAATGCGTCACATTCTACGATGAACGACTTGGAAAAATCTAGGAGTGCAATACGGTCCCAGATGTTATGGCACTTTTTAACTCATCAAAGGCTTGCTCAATCGTTGGGGCCCATTTGAAGGAGTCCTTTTTGAGCATTTGTGTCAACAATTGTGAAAATAATGCCAGAACGGTGAAAAAAATTTCGGTAGTACCTAGTAAGACCCAAAAACCATGCAAGCCTTTCAATGCGGTGGGCTTTGGCCATGTTAGCATGGATACAATTTTTTCTGGATCCACGGCCACCCCAAGATGAGATTAAATGCCCCAAGTAGCCCACTTCCTCTTGACCAAATTTGCATTTTTCACGCTTGACAAAAAATTAGTTAGCTTGCAAAATGTGGAGCACACGTTGTACATGAAGTAAATGATCCTCCCAAGTTTCGCTAAAGATTAGGCTATCATCAAAAAATACCAAAACGAATTAACGGAGAAATTCTTTGAATACCTCATTCATCACACTCTAAAAGGTGGCGGTGCATTTGTAAGGCCAAATGGCATGACCAGAAATTTATAATGGCCTTGATGTGTTTGAAAGGCAGTTTTCTCAATATCCTCTGGGTGCATCCGTATTTGATGGTATCCAGAACGCAAGTCTAGCTTTGTAAAAAAGTGCGCCCAATGTAATTCATCTAATTGCTCGTCAATGACGGTATGGGGTACTTGTCCTTGACAATGATGCTGTTGAGAGCCCGATTGTAACAATCCAAATTTTTAAAATTTAAATCGTTACTAAACATTTCATTCGATAATTAAATGAACATATCAAACAACCCAACATGAAAATTTTGGTTCTACCAATAATAAATAAAACATGTAGGAAAACATATTCAAATAAAATACATTCCAAATAACAAGATCCACATGATAAATAAACTAAAATAATGCTAAAAAAAATAATTCAACAGTCACGTTACACCGGATTATTTATTTAGTTCCATAAATCCTGGCACCACGACTGTACCTCATCACCCGTCAACCAATGACTCGTTCTAACCTGTAAGGAGTAGGGGAAAGGATGAGAATATGAGAATACTCTATAGGACACGAATTAATGGTGCAATCCAGAATAAAAGATTTAAAATATGTGTCAAAATATTACATCGTCATCATATCTTTAAAAATCAGTAAGAGCTCAATACATATCATATCTTTGGTATCAGATGGTCATATCATACATATCATATCATATCTTTAACTTTCATAAGTACAATAATTCATCAACGTGGAAAAATAATTTAAAAGGGATAAAATCAACTGCACCTCGTTATCCTACCTTGTTGGATTTCTTAAATTTGGAAGACAACATTAAAAGAAATCACATTCACTTAATTCTGTCTACCTCTGTCGTGTTTTACATATACATACAGTGTAGAAAAGTTATTGCCTTCATGAGTTATATTATATAACAAACTTTATAGAAAGTGAGGATAATGGTATTTGACTTCGTGTAGAAAATGTCATGTTTCAACCAACACATCTCTATCATGTAAAATGAAATATCTCAACAATTTTATGGACACGTGGCTTCTAAAGATTTTACAATAAAAATATAAGAATAAAAAAATAAAAACTACTTGATATCCTCTTCAACAACTCTTACCCACGTAGCTGTACCATAATACAAAATCCTTATATAATAATAATAAAAATCAATTAACAACTTACCAACTCTACACATGTCACCCATATATTCTAAACTCATTAATTAACTTAATTAAATTACAATTTAGGGCAATATCTTTCGACCTTGATAACTTGGGTCTCGCTTATTCGAATTAACTTTTTCTCGAGCCTAATATGCATAATTAATTACGATCTATCCAACGAGCTCAAAATCCATATACTTATCATTGCTCCATCAATATCTAAATATTTGACCCCATATAAAAATGAAATTTAATATATATTTATATATATATATATATATATATATATATATATATCACTTTAGTCCCTAACTTTTCAAAATATTAAAAATATAGTATATAGAATAAATAATTCTATTTTATGAAAAAAATTCGGGACTTTACATCGATAATCTACGCATAATCGCCATGAGCCATCATGCTTCTTGACCAATTAGACGGGAGAGGAGTAAGGACTCGTGCTAGGCCTTACTACACCGGAGGATAATAGTCCTTTCACCATTTTTTCAATTTCATTCTTTTGATAATGTGGGTAACGATATGGCTTCACTGAAATTGGATTGGTGCCTTGTAGCAATGGAATCTTGTGATCATGAGAGCGCTGAGGTGGCAACCCTTGGATCTCATTAAAGATTGTGGAGTATTGATTTAAAAGGGCAATCAAATCTGGATGTATTTGATTAGCAATAGCTCCTTTCTTTTTTCCCAGATTTAAGGAATGAAGTTGTAACAAAAAGGTTTGTTTTTCTTTCCGTAATTGTGTCCCCAAATTACGATCTATTAGGACTTTATTACTAGGCCATTGTGCTCTACGTTCAACTGATTTTCCCTCCCAACAGAATCGCATCCAAAGCTCATTGAATTTCCATATAATCGGCCCCAATTGTTTCAACCATTGAGTGCCAAAAACAGCAATAGCATCACATCCCTCCACAGGTAGAAGGAAAAAATCCACGTGGAATTGTACCCTTTGCACCGAAATAGGAGGATTTTCACACAACCCTTCACTCTTCATTTTATCGCCATCAGCCACTTGCACAGAAAATTCGCCTTCCTTTGTTGGAGAAATTCCCAGTTTGGTAGCTATTTTTGAATTTAGGAAGTTAGGAGTGCTTCCCAAAATTGTGACCACAGAATCTCAAGTTTGCCAAAAAACCGCATGATCTGTGGAGCTGCATTTCCAGAAAACTAATTTCGGGAATATCTTCCTCTGCTTCTTCATCCAATGTTGTCTCTTCCAACGGCCCATCAAGGGAAGGAAAGATCATTTCTATCAAAAATAACTTCGTCACAATTGAAGCACAAACCGCAGTGTCCTCCTATCTTGTAGCTATTCTGGGCTTAAAATCTCTTGATTGTAGGATGGCATGCTCGTATAAGGGAAGCCGAGGGTAAGGGTGGTGGTACGACAGAGGATGGGGTCTTTCGAACTTCCATGTAGTTGTTCTTTCTTTATTCGTACAAGGAAGATGGGTTACATGCTTGCACGTCCACGCGTATGGACTCCTTTAACCCGCTTCCGACTTGCTGTTCCTCAGATAAATGGCATGCTCGATGGAGCAATCGGTCGAACTCCATTTGATACACACGGACACTTCCGATGTGTATAAGCTTGGTGAGATCCCGAAAAAAGTTGTGGAATCTTGATGGACCATAACGTAGATGCAACTCAGACTTGAAAGCCTCCCAATTGACACCCTCCAGCCTCTATTTGAATTGTTGGGACCACAACTGAACATCGCCATCTAAGTGGTATCCGGCCATTGGAAGTTTGTCCGCCTCTTCTGTGTTTTGGGACTCGAAAAATTGCTCCACTCGACGAATCTACCCAGTAGGGTCCTCCGGCTCCATGCCAGTTTTGTGATTTTCGGAGCGAGAGTGCCTCCTCTCCATGAACCGCAACAAGGTGGGGGACGAGAAGACTCGGCATCTTCATCGTAGCTTCCACCGCGAATAGAGAAACGAGCAAACATGCTCTTCATATGCTTCAAAAGGGATTCTTCAGTAGCTTTCATGGATTGTTGAAGGTCCCTTTGGCCGGCCTCCAAAGAACCAAGCTCACTTTCCATATGTTCCAAGGCGGTTGTTTGACATGTCTGCAACAGACACCTTTACAGACGGCACAAAGTTGTCACGTGCCTTGGATTGTGACCTAGTAACGGGCTCATTAACGGGTAGAGAACAAGGATCGTTCTTGCGTTTTCTACCTATGATGATAATTTGTAGGATACTTCAAGGGACCGTTGGACCTCCCTAAGTTGGTTTAATTTGAGAAAAACCCACAACTCCTAATCAACTCAAGGTTGGAGATAATAATCATGGGATATTTATTCATGGCCTCAAGCTATTAAATAGCTGAACAGCCTTTGCTGAAATGTGTAATAACCTATTCTTAGAAAAAATGAAATTACATATGCATAATTCATGCCTACTTTATTGAAAGGAAATAACATTGATTCTGAAATTAACATTATTATGATTGACCTTAATTAATCACTCTCATTCCCTGATTCTTGGTTGACGCTAATTAATCACTCTCATTTTCTGTTTGTGTGCATGTGTATCTATTTGATGGGGAGAGTTCTTCCATTGAAAAGAAGCAAAACCAACAATTCTAATTAGTTCCCAACTAATATAATTTTGGCTGCTGTGGAGGTGGTTGACTCTGAACTTAAGATTGCTGGTAGGTTTGGAAGTGGAATTGTCTTTGCTGAGAAGCAGGTTGCTGCCGAATAACTAAGTAGCCTCAATCGACACTGATCAAGAGTCTCGAACATCTTTGAAATCCAGTACTTCATCCACTGCACAGATCCAATCTAAACCTTCCCACGAATAACCATAGAACCCAGAGATATTGACTTTGAAACCCACCTACCATTGCCCATTGTTATCTTCCTCCCCCCATCCACACGGATAAGTATAGTTTGGGGAAAATGGATTCTCATCATCCAAATCTCCTAAGCGAACAGCCGCATTCTCTGCAGCTTGGATGCACCACATCTAGTTGTCGTTAGGGCCTCTACCTGAGGGTGCACATTAGCTTTTTCATTCAAACTCCATCGTGGCTTCACAAGTAGCAGGTGCTCTCCTTGGCAGCACTTGTCAGGAGGATCATTGGGCTCTAACCCAGTAGTGGAATTATGTAAATGAGATGACAACAATTAAATGATAACCAAACTGTTCATTCACGTGACGCCAAATAGGATCCATAAAGAATAGGATAAAATCCCCGAGGTTCTTCAATTTCTTTCAATGAAAACTACCAAATGGTAGCGACCCTTCCAAGGATTTTATTACAACCAACCAACAAATATTATCCTTAAATACACAAATGAGAAAAGTGTTTGGTATCGATACTAATTTAGTTGACATAATAAAATGCCAAAGTTTAACAAAAGCAGGAAAAATAAAGAACCAGGCATGCGCCTGTCCAATTTTAGATGATTTCACCTTGCCATATATTCTAGCACTCTCTCCACTAAATCTCTTCGGCTCCAAAGAAACAAGCAAGTTTCGTTCGAGTAGCTCTCATAAACTTCGGTAAAAGGAGAAGCCAAAATCAACCTATATTAAATGGAAGTCAGACACATCTGGGTTTTTAAAAGGACAGGGGCGAGAATCACCATTCTTACACACGCACCCACATGTCACACGTGCATATAGTGATCCTGTCGACTTACAACAAAAAACGAAAATGATGCTAATAATGGAATCAATAGTTGAAGTATAGGTATGCAAGATCTATTAACGAATTTACAAGATCAGCTTCAATAAATCCTAAACTTTCAGAAAATGATACTCAAGAACAGCAGAACAAATGTCAGGGAAGAAGCAGAACAACCTCCATCATCTTCATGAATACTTGATGCACAACTTTAAACACAAAATATGTTCTCTTACAAGTATCAATATTTTGAAATACATTTAGCTTGCAACTAATAATAAATATTAATTCAGATCTCAAGGTGTAAAATAATAAGTAGGATAAAATGGTTTGCTCTGTCTTCAGAACAAAAAACTGTTGTTCTTGAACCCATTATGGAACAAGCCCATCAGTATATCAATGCATTATTGGCCCCATTGTGATCTAATTTACAAAAGGCAGACATGATGACAAAATTTTTAAAGCTACTATAAATATGAAACTGATGAACATGGACGGGCCAGCGGTTTGGTTATGTGCATGGAAAGCATGTTAAAGTTAAACCTATATGTTCAAGGCAACCATTTTTAGGAGAATGATGTTTAAAATAATTTCAGGCATATATGTGTACAAAAACCTTTAATCTAGGACATCTGCAGATGGAGGCAAAGGTGAACCATAGGTAACCGACGAAGTAAATAAATGAGCTCAGGTACCGTTCAATAAATGGAATGTGGGCGTGCATCACAGATGACAGAACTATGACACCAGAGTTGAATTCAATTGGTATGGCATACCTACAACTACGCACACACCATCTCAATTATTTTACCGGTCTCCTATAATAATCACATCCAACAGAATGTAAACCCTCTAACTTTAGTTCATCTAAACCAATGAACCAGAGTAGAACTCAATAAAGAAGCTCATTAGACTGAGGCTAGGGAAAGGTTAAATAAGGGAAGTTACTGCATATGCAGTAAAACCTTGCAATCTAGATCGCAATATAATGAAGCTCAGAAATGAAACAGTTAACTTTTAATCATCATAAGCTGAAAATTTGATTCACCAATAGCAATTGAGTAGACATCATGCAAAATAAAATGTCTAACACGGACACAAGCACTGTCAAACTTCGGCGGCATTCAATCTGCACAATAAAATTAAGTACTCTCACATCTTTTCAACTATGACACGTTTTTCTTTAATATGCACTACATATTTTCTCTAGCCAAATTTAGGTTACAGATATTTAAAACATACCAGATTATTTTTCTGATTTGTTATAACATATTCATTAACCTGTTTCCAAGTGAAGACCATGTTTGACTTTTAAATGTGAGAGAAAATGCAACGGGAGATAGTTTTGTCAATGGGCCGAAAGTTCACAATTGAAAAAACCCCAACAAAAAGATGTGCCTCAATGAAATAGCTTTTTACAAAATTAACTTCCTTAGGAAGAAAAATATGGTTCATTTCGATGTACAAGAGTCGTGAATTTTCCATAGACCTTAGAATACAAGTTCCCCGTTTCAAAGGAAGGTGGCATGTAAAAAGTGACTTTCATAGTAGTGTCAAGTGAAGCAAAAACAAAATATGTATAGAAAACAGAGTAGATCTGCCACCTGTAACAAGTAGAATGGCCAAGATCTGATGTAGAAAAGTCTAGCAACGTCAAGAATCAGTAGTTCTTCAAAAGAATCCAATTAAGAAATTAAGGTCGGCATGCAATTATCTGGATGAAACAAAATTAAAAACTTCAAGTTACCAGGTGTTGTTGGTCAGTTTCATGATCTTACTCTTAACAGATACATAAACCATGCAATCAAAAGCATAATTATCTGTTTCAGCCTCCAGAAAATCAGAATTTTCTGAAAACAAGATCTTACAGCATGACCCATATTTGGAATCACACATACAAGTCTTACGTGAAAACATGAAATAATAAATTTAAAATGGTCTTTCACTCCCCACAGGATGGCTTACCAGTGGGCTGGCCCACTAACGTCAAAACTTTTCATCAGGGAACAAAAACCAAAAGTAAATATTTTTTTTTTTTTTTGATAACCGTGGATGTCCGGGCCAGCTTGAACGCACCTCGACTAATTCCACGGGGCCCTGAAGTTTACGGCCGAGTACTCACCTCAGTAGCCCTGAGGGGACTCGAACTGGTGACCACTGGGGAGCAAACTCAAGACCTGACCAATTGAGCAACCCTTCAAGGTTACCAAAAGTAAATATTTAATAGGATACCATAACCAGTTGTCATATTTAGTAATATTGTTTCAAAAAGATAGTTTTCTCCGGATGACGAACAATTTCACTCACTTTGCCGAAAAGGAATATTCAGGCACAACTATTATAAGACCATTTTATTAGGCGTCTGTTTGGAAATTTATAAATCAATTATAAATTATCAAACTTAATTTTCAACCACACTTTTCTATTGGACCACAAGTAATGTCCACTTAAACACTACTCATTTCTATCTATATATAAATTAAATAGTTTATAAATTCTTCCTAAATGGAGGAGGATAAGTATCTCTCAAATGAGTTGGTGTTTTATATATTAGTATGTTCACAAATACCATTTTTATATGGATAATGGGTAATAAACCTCAGTTTAAGCATGGAGTAAGAGCATTCTTAAAACAGCATGAATGATAAGAACCCATTGACCACACATAATGAAGGCAGAACCAAAGGGAACGATCACAGACAAAATGGCAAAATTCATTGATTGAAGTTTCCGAAGCCAAACATCAGAAAGGTTAACTAAGCTAGGAAATACATTTGCCTTGAAGTAAAACTCAAACATTCCTAAAGACTTCATAGTATTTGAGAAATACCTATCATCTCCATTGAAAAGTACCTATCCTCAACGCAATATCTCGAATGTACATGATCAACACAGAGCACTCCATTAATGCCCATTGCAGCAGAACCAAAGCAAAGAAACCTAATTATTAACCATTGTTCTAACTCTACCATCTAAAAGAAGTGACATATGGTCGCTTCAAGGCATCAACTGACAGAAAGAAAATTCCATTGAACAATGTGTCAGCCGACAAGCCCTCCACTAGCCACATAACACTCTAATACTTCAACACGCGTTCTCTCATACTTGAATGGAGCTCTCCTTTTCTTCCCGCTTTATTGGAGAAACAGGAAGATTTGTTGCTCCATCATCCTCGTCACATTCACTATTGCTAACCAACTTTCTAACTTCCATCTGGCAAGTACCCATATTTAAACTTTCCAAATTCAGATCATCATTATTGTTCAAAATATCCCAGAAAAAATCTGTCAAAACGCGCTCGTAGCCGGGCATCTTCGCGTATCCAGGAAAATAGTTAATGTCTATCACAAGGTACCTATTCCCAATCTGAACATCCCTAATCAAGTCAAAGTTAAACAAACGCAACCCCATTGCACCCCTCAACCCACTAGCAATATTCACCAAGAAGCTCATCGGAGGCAACTCTGTCTTTTCGTCTTCCAAGTCCATCATCCTATAATACTTGTCATCAGCCCTCTCCACACTATTCAAATTCGAGACCTGCGAGAACGATAGTGACCCCTCAGAATTTCCTAAATTATCCTCACTCACATCTGGTAGAGACTTTCTCTTCACACACTTGACGTACTCTCCCACAACATACACCTTAAAGATCACGCCCCCATGGTTCACAAACTCCTGCAAGACAACCGGCGGCTTCAACTTACTCAACCCAACCTTGTTAAACACTAAGGACATCTTGTGTGACTTTGCGCTCCCATCCGCCACCAAGGGCTTCGCTATCACTGGAAACGTCAAGCCCTGGGCCTCAAGATTCAATTCATTCACAGCTATCGCATCATAAATTACAATCTGCCTTGGAATCCCAAAAGACGCTGTCTCACACTCAACATTAATCTCGGTAACCACCTCAAGCATGGAAATTCTGTTGTGCAGCCTCTCAATGGCATTGGGGGAATCAATAATAGGGACATTAGGATTCTTTACCGCATAGTCGGATAACTGTTGTTTCCAACTGGGACTGTAAATTTTGTGAAGAATGCAATCAAAAGGGCCCTGATCGATTAAGGGCTTTTCGAGGTCGATCTTGATGAGATCGATACCTCTCTCTTTAGCAAGATTTATGAGAGAAACCTGAACGAAACTGGCTTGTTTCTTGGGAGCCAAAGCGTAGCCTATTCCATACCTTCTTCCCATTGGTTCCTCCATTAAAAATTGAATCTTGAATTTCTTCAACAAAGAAACACTCTTTTCCTATCAACAAAAATCTCATAAGCATTCAAATGAAGCCCAGCGAGAGAAATATTTGAGTAATTCAAGAAATGGGATTCAAGAAAATAGGGTTTCTGAATTTTTACCACCGTTTCGATATAATCTACAACGAATATTTTTTCAGAGAGAGAATTGTTGAAAGAAGGGTTAGAGGATATATATAGGTAGGAGTATGGGATGGAATTTGATAAGCTCACTGGGGTGAGTCAAGGTAGCCACGTGGGATATTCTACGGTGATTATGCGGAATCTCGCCTCACCATGGAGATACCCTGAAAAATGGAAGGCTGAAATTGAAGAAGGAGAAAGTGACATGGGGGGAAGAGGAGGAGAAACAATGAGAATTTAAGTTGACTATAAGGTATGGAATTGGGTCTTTGCCAATTATGAACAATGTATTGTGAAGTTGGGTATTCTACTAATGTCCTTTAGGTCATAAAATTTCATTAAAAGAGTTTCTTGAAATCATGGATGTCAACATCTCAAGTACTGCCTCCGTCCCAATTATACGAGTAATGCTATGTAACGCCACCTAAACTAGGGCTACATAGCATTACTCCAATTATATAGACTTGTTTCGTTTTTCACACGGATTAAGAAAACTTCTTTAATGTCAGTGAAAAATTAATTTTTACCAAAATATTTCCTAGTTTACTCCTATTTAATT